>BHFT01039763.1:0-18667 GCA_004320025.1 Laticauda laticaudata | reverse complement strand
GGATAATACCCGAAGGAAGCTGAACAGCACACATGTAAGTACCCGCGAAAGCTTAAAAAAACAAATATATACATGTGTGTGTGTGTGTGTGCATATTTTAAGGAAAATATATATAAATATTTAAATGGGAGATGTATCTATATATTAAAAGATGAGTGCAGAAATTAAGTAGGAGACTGTATGAACAAATGTTTAATAAACTGGAAATAAGTTTGTGTATCCTCAATCCAAGATGTTGTCATGATACATGTGTAGTTGAACAGGAACATGCTTTTAAGTAGTCTATATATTTTAAACTTAAATATTTGAAATACCAATAAATATAAATAAAAGACAAATTGGGTAAAGTAGCTTAATGAATTACTGTTTGATGTTCATGCATGCATTTGTTTATGTTTGTCAACATGCTTTTTATGTTTTTATTGTTTTATAGTATTAACAGATCACCAGCACTTTGATGCAACTACACTGAATACTATTAGGATGAGCAACATTCCTCAGAACTATCGCATCAGAGCTAGACTGCTTAAATTTGAACCGAAGAAACTCTATCAGTCTATCAAACTTCATTGCCCTCAGTGCAATTCATTGTAAGTGTCCAAGTAACAATAAATATTGGTACAGATATGTTATCGGTTGCTGGAGCCATTACAGTTTTTGCTTCCAGGATAGAATAACATTATATATTTAATCCCCTGCAATTTTAAATGTGCAATAAATTCATCATTTATTTTGATATTCAGTATTTGATTGTTAATATTGTTATTTTATTTATTAAATATTCTAAAACACCATAATCAAAGCTTTACAGTAAAAACACAAACACTAAAAGCTAAAATTTGAATGAAATCACATCCCGTAAAGTCAAATATGGTGCAGAATGAAAACACATATAAGTTAGGCACTGACAAGGGGGTCATTCAAAGTCTAAAACATTGTGAATGCTTGCAAGTAAGTGTTCTATTACCCTTCAAACTCAACATACAGTTTTTGCGGCAGTATTAGAGGAGTTATTTGCCATTGCCTTTTCCTCGGATGCTTTTTTACTTTCTCATCCATCTTACAACCCTAGTCTTTCTTTCAAGCAATACCTTGGCCAGTTTCATGTAATTGTTTGAGATTAGCTAAGCATTGCCAATTTCTACCTGCATTTGGCTGACCTAGACTAGCCTTAAAAGCTAAGAATATTGGGCCTAGTTAATGCCTGAATTTGATAATACCTCAGAATACCAAGATTGTAGGTTAGATTGAGAAGTAAGGGGGGGGGAAATCCAGATTTTTCCAATTTTTTTCAAAAAGTCTCCAACCACTACCCAAACTCCAAACAACAACAACAAAAAAAACACCTTTTACCCAAGAAAACTGAATGTAACCATGGAAGTCATGAAGAACTGAATTCCACTTGAGGGATATCTTTTAATATAAGATATATGCCAATATATCTTTAGAATTCTTTTGTTTAAAAATTTACATATACATACATTAGTGAAAATCATTCTGAGTGTAGTATCTGAAAATTCAACACTCTTACAGGTGAAGTCTGTAAATTTTCAGTTTTCATTTGGGAATAAATCCCTATTTTCCCTATTCAGAAAATCCACCAGATAAAGGCATGTGTCTGGAAGTTGTATAAGGACAGCTAAAGTGGCCCATCAGGGATCCAGCTATGCAATCATCCTATCAGATATCAGGGAATGGTTTATAGGTAGAAATAGTGTGAGGTTACTTTTGCCCAGTATGAAGTTACCTGTCCATTTGTATTAATGTGCTATCTCAAACATTGAGCAATTCTGAACCTTTTTTTTTTAATCAAGCTTGAATGCTTCATGACAGGGGTCTTCAAACTTGACAGCTTTAAGACTTGTGGACTTCAACTCCCAGAATTCCTTCTCCAGTCCTGTTAGCTCAGGAATTCTGGGAGTTGAAGTTCACAAGTCTTAAACTTACCAAGTTTGGAGACCTCTGCTTTATGGATATTTAGTCTTCATAGACTCTTTTGTCTTGATTGATTGATTATTTATTAAGTTTGCTTAATATCTTGCTGCAAAGTGACACAGTAACACATCAATGCCTTAAAATGTACAGCCTCTCCAACATACATGTGGAAATTTTGAATTATTTACATTACAGTTTTTGATCGTATCTTATGATTTATCACTTTGTTGCTTACATATACAGTGAGAGCTTATGCACTGGAGACAAATTCCTTGTATGTCCAATTACACTTGGCTAGTAAAGAATATTATATTCTATTCATATTGTATTTATTGAAAAAATACTTTAAGCACATTTCTGGTGTTCAATTCAAGCTGTAATTGTTTCAGGCAAGAAATCCCAGATAGGACTGAACTTGATTCAATTTTACGAGAAGCTTCAGCTACGGGTTCAGATTCAAACTTGCAAAGCACCTCGTTCTTTAGTTCTGTTGTGTGGCGGATTGAAAATCAGGGACAGCGGCGGATAGCTGTTCATTTTGTGACACACGAAGAACTACTTCAAGACCCAGAAGACACTTTAGTTTTCCTAGAAGGTTAGTTAATTAACTGTGTACATTTCATTACTCATTATAATAATCTCTAATGCTAAAAACATTTGAATATCAATTGTTACCCTTATATACTTTTAATAAGCCAACAAAATTGAAGAGAATAATTAATTATTCTATTCATTAGCAGTTCATACACACATTTTTAATTCTTACTCCACAAACACACAGGGTCCCACTTGTTTTTTTCCCTATGTTGTTTGGGGTTATAAACTCATACAAATTCTTGAAAAAATGGAAAATTAATATGCCAGTTCTGTAAGCTTGTATGTTTAAGTCTCTATTGTGCCTCTCTTTCTCTCCTTTTTAAGAAAGTCTCATCTTCAACTCTGTCCATAACTAATGATATATATTGAAATAATTTATTCATATTTAGCAGATTTCTTCAGATGACAAATAGTAACCACTAATACACCACAAGGAGCAACCCCTCTGGCACAAGCTCTCACTGGGTTTCTCTTCTCTCTGGTTTCTCTAATCACTCTGGCCTTCTTTCTGGGCTGGGCCCATAACTGTCAGAGTGAACACAGTGTGATTAGTTGAGACAACCAGGAGCAAATATAGCACACAGGTTTGTATTTACATATAGTGATTTTATCCCTACAAAAGCATATATGCATACAAATACTTTGATACATGCCTTGAACAAATAGCAATCAGTAATCAGTGACACCATGGATGCATATGGAGAGAGAAATATAGTCTTTCTTATATTACAGCCTCTTAAAGTAGCAGAAGACAAATAACCCTGCTGACTCGTTGCTACCATTGCATCATCATTACAGTATTACAACATTACAGCAGCTACTCAGCTATTAAATCATCATTACCCTGACACACATTCTATGCAGAAATACCCTCAAAATAACCACCAAGTCCATTGTGCAGTTGAGGCAAATTAAATTTTGTTAATTATATTATAGCCATGATAATGTATATTATTTTCATAATCTAATTATGCAAATAATACTTTATATTTTGTTTGCATAATGATATTCTGCAAATCATATAAATAGTTGTAATGTATTTTCCCATTTAGTAAGTTTGGAAGTAATGGACAACCCTCTCCTCCCCAGTGATCCATTAAAATTAGAATTATACAGGTAGTCTAGTTTAGTGACTACATTCAGGACCAGCAACTTGTTTATTTATTGAATAAAATTGCAACTGTGCTTATGGTCTTACTTCAGGTTTCCTTTTGCTTAACACACCTACAAAAGTCATAACTGAAAGGACTGGTCCTAGATACTTTTTCATCACCATTGTAACTGAACAGTTGCTAAATGAAGACTAAAAATAGGATAAAAATAAGGAGTAGAAGATGCAAAAAAAGAAAAAAGGAGGAAAAGAAATAAAATGTAAGAATATAGATAAGAAAAAAGATAGTATAGAAGTGTCCTCCCACTTCATCACAGCAAGTATAAACAATTTTAGTAATTTATCACCTCTTAAAATAAAACAAAATGATTTCATCTTCCCATATCACATCTGTTACCTACAAAGAAATCCATTAAGCATGGTCATTTCAATCCTGGTGTCAACAAAAGTCCATTGACGATTACCAGAGATGATAGCATATCTGTTTTATTCTTGATGAAATAATCCAGCTTTATATTCTCTTTGCTTCTGATGATCTTAATATTTAATCCATTCAAATAACATCATAGAATTTGATTTCTTTTTATTTTTCTTATGAGATTTTTCAAAACTTTTAACAAGCCTCTTTTAGCAAATCCAATATAGGAAAAGTATCACTCTCTTGGTTTATTGTTTGTATATTCCTTTTAATTATTATGACATCAGGCTTTCTTGTTTTCGGATGTCCAACATAACATCTTTTTACATGATGTTCTTGCAGCCTGTCACTTGTAAACCCAGTTTCAACTCTGTCTCAATCTTGCCAGGTAGAACATATTCCTCTTTCCTTACATCTTACAGACAGTTGCCCCATAGAAGCAGATGTTCTGTTGACAATTAAAATTATCTTTCGAGACTATTTTTTCAAAAAAATATTCTTTAAAATTAGAATATTTTGCTTCATTCTGTAATTGTGATTCTGTAATTCTCCCTCTCCCTCTGAGATTCACCTTGTAGGGGAAATGGGCAGCATAAACAACAAATAAATTTAATAAAAGTGTAAATTTAGTTAATGTGTTCTTTTTGGGGGAGAGAGTAATTTTTATTTCCGTCTAGGTTTTTTTGGCATCCAGTTTTTTAAATCTTATCTTACTATTTTTTTTCAGATATAGTTATTTTAGATCTGAATCATTAGGATAGAAAAATTAATCATAAGAAGAAGAATTAGAACAAGGAAAATAAGGACATGAAAAGAGACTTGCAGTATTAACAAAAACAATCAGAAAATTTAAAAATATTTTAGTTATACAGTATGTATGTGTGTGTAGGTGTGTGTGTGTGTGTGTAGTATAACTTATAGTGTGTCTAGTATACATACATACATATATAATATCATACTATATTATATATATATATATTTATAATTAGTATTTATATTAATTATCAAGCTTTCGCGGGTACTGTACATGTGTGCTGTTCAGTCTTCACCGGGTATTATCCCAGTCATTGTAGTGCTGGTTAAGGTTTGTAAGCAACGTTTCAGCAGAATCTCACTCTGCCATCATCAGGCTTTTCTGTAGGGATGTGTCTCAACGTTTCAATGGTTTCAAATTCGAGCTGGTATAGATGCCCACATCATACGGCCTCCCAAAAATACACAAAGAAGGCATACCTCTCAGACCCATATGTAGCTCATAGGAGCACCAACCTGCAACTAGCTAAATACTTAGCAAACAACTACAGCCCATGCTGAAACTGCAGCTGTCATATGTGACAACAACCTCATAAACTTTCAGAAATGATCAAGATCTAGCAATGTCAGGAACAAGAGATCTGCTTTGTAGTTCGACGTGGTTTGAATCCACTATTCATCAAGTCCGATAAGAGAAAACTCTCGAATCATCAAAAATAACATATCAACGCAGCTAAAGACCTCATGGAACTAACAGAACACTGCCTAACAACAATATTTCCATATACAAAGGAAGCAAAGTACAAGGCAAAATTGAGGAGCCCTATGGATCACACTGTCACCGTGCATTGCAAACCTGTTCATGGACAGAAATCGAAATCCAGAGCCTGGCTAATGCCACCACAAACCCAAACTATGGTGATACATCGATGAACATTTGTGATTTAGCCCATGGAAAAGAAAAACTAAACATATTTCCTAACACACTATCAACAGAACAAGCACTCAAAAATCACAGTCACCAGGAAACGGAAATAAACCAACTACCAAATTCTAGATGTTATAAATCTACAAAAAGAACAGGGTGGCAACTGGGACAACACCATATACCAGAAAGAAAACACGACGCCAAACGCGCCTCAACGCCCACCCATACACAGCAAGATAAATTCCGTGGCAGAGAACACTAATACGCAGAACTCAACGCCTGGAGATAAGACACATATACAACTGAAACTGTGCACTTTGACTGTTTAATATCTGCAGCCAATGGCATTCAATACACAACAAAATACAATTGATCCACAAAACATCACCGCCAATCGAACTTGATCCAAAAACCACACCAGGCATACACAGAGACCATGATATAAGGAAGACACAATAAGATCTGATTATGAAGCAAATAGCGCAGCTGTAATTCGCAGCATTATGTTAAATAAGAAAGTAGCATTCAATATAAACATCAAACGACGCAAGCATAACAAGCTATGATAAAGTATATTAAACTACATCAAGCATCACAATCTAACACGTAAAAAATTGCCTTCAACAAGAGACAAAAAAATTAGCAGCCATCTTAGGAGGATCTTATTTCTACAATGACATACCCAATAAATCGAACCACCTTAATGATGAAATACCAAGGATATAATACGTATAGCTTCCCTGGTGAAACATCATTCATGTAGCTTGCTTAACCTATTAAGGTACCCACACATAAAATTGAAAAAGCACCAATTATGAATAGAATAAAGTACCAGATACACTTCTAGGATGAACAACAAAAATGGCTGTCAATAATAGTTGGAAATACATACGTCACGGTCAGTACAGGAACACATGACAAACCTAGGTAACATACATCACCTATGAAGGTGAGTCACTAAAAAAACCCGCACACAATCGAAAAATAATAGAAATTACTAAACCAGTACAGTTACTTTTATGCAAACAGAATATCAATTCTTAGGAGACAGCATTAAGGAAGGATTGATGACAGATAAGAACTGAAAAGCTGAATAGAAGAGATATTCAGCAGACTGTCCATCATTTGGAAGCCTCACTCTCAAATAGAAAGATTCCACACTGCACAAAAAAGACAAACACCTTGATGCCTCCACCACAAAACAGATCCCTCTGATGCTCACTCAAAACAACGCCCCCAAGCAGCACCTAGCTCACTAATCGGATAGCAGCCATCCTTTCAGCACGAAGGCAAGCTGCACTGCAAAGACCCTCCAAAAACAGGAACAGAAGTGTTGCCAGCCGAATCTCATACCAGCCAAAAACAAGCAGAGAGAAACAGATACTACCAATCATCAAACTCCAAAGTCCAGTGAACACAGACCTATACTCTAGCCATCAGAATAGACAGCCTCGAATTTGAAACACAAAGCTGTGAGACCAACATCAACAGAAGCCCGATTATGAATGGCAGATGGATTCTGCTGAAATACGTTGCACATATTACACAGCTACAAGACAGTGGATATACCGAGGGAAGCTAAACGGCATAATATAATATTATATATATATAGTATTTTTTAATTTTCGCGGTACTTAATGTGTGTGTTAGCTTCCTTCGGGTTATTATCACAGTCATTGTAGGCTTTTAAAGTAATGTAGCACATGTTCAGCAGATCTCTATCTGCCTTCATCGGCTTTTGTAATGATTTTGTATATATATACAAACACATACATAACTTTATAATAAGAAGCTATAATAGCAGATGAATTCTGCCTGAAACATTTGCTACCAACTTTAAAGCACTACAATGACTGGGATAATACCCGAAAGAAGCTGAACACGCGTGTGTGTTGTGTGTGTGTGTGGGTGTTTATGTTATAATATATATACACATACACAAACACACACACACAAACACACACACACAAACACACACACGTGCATATATACATACTGTATAATATACTTTATATTATATATAGTATAATATCAGTTATGTTTATTGTATTTATGTGTATGTGTATGTTTGTGTGTGTGCGTAATTGGAATCTGCAGTCAATCAGCCTTCCAGTTGATTAAAATGTGAGATGCCATGTCTTTCTTACTACAAGCATACTTTTAACTTAACTATCCTCTGGATGTCAGTATTCTCACAAAGATAAAATTGTATTCATACTTAAAGCAAAAACCTTGTAATATATTTCATTTTATAGGCGCATATAAAACCTAATACTTCTGGAAGGGATTTAGGCACAGTCTACAGGATCATACCATCTCTGAGATATAGATATATTGGTTTAGTTTGATTTTTTTATTGTTTTTAATCCTATTTGGCATTGCTTTCTCCGTCGTCTCTCAGAGTTTGCAGCATATAAACAGCCATTAAATGTGCCAGTAGAAGAAAATTTCCTCTAAAATGTGTCATTCAACTTTTACGACAGTTTTTTAAATGTCATATTTAACATTGCAGAAGTGACTAATAACATTTGTGGAAAAATCAAGTATATAAACAATTATTATTGTTTATAATAATTGACATTATATCTTGGAAGCTTGACGGGAATATGCCCATTTGGATTCTGCTGGGATTTCTGATGCATCCAGCTGAACAGTCTCCAGCAATATTAATTAATTGACTTCTCAGCAAGATGGTATAATATAGCCATTACCAATCAATTTTTCACAATGGTCCATATTTCATAACCTCTGGGGGCAATTGTTTGGAATTTGGAAATTTAAAGTCAATTGCATGTAGCACAGGTTTTTTTCCAACTAAATATATGGAAATCTGAATTATTCCATAGCGGAGGATAATAAGTGATGGTTATGGTTAAGAAGACATTGTGTGGTGTGCTGAGATTTTTTTATTTAAGAAATTGAAAAAAAATAATCTGAACTGAATTCTAAATAGTCCATCTTTATTTTAACATTTAACTATCAGTGTAGCTATGACATGTATATATACCTTATCTTCTAATCATGTGGCATCTACATTTGTTTCCACAAATTATAGATACATTAATGCCCAGGAATTAATGTGGTAGTTCAGTGAATATAATACTATTTAATTAATCAAGATTTTCTTTAATTTTTTTATAGGAGGAACTCTGAATGAAATCTTGAGGTTCACTAGCAAATTTAAAGGAATTATACCAGTGACTTCCACAGAAGAGTCTATAGCACTATTGGATCTTTCAGTTCCATATTTTTGGGAAGGAAACATGCAGTACTATGGGTAAATACAAACATAAGCATAAAGCAAAATATGTATACATATTCAGCTTCGTTCACTTAATCAAATTTTGATGGTTAAACCTCTGATCTGCAAGTATGAAATGTTTGAGAAGCTATATTAAAAATAAGTTGAGTAAATAATTAACTATAACAAATAACTCAGGCTACATAGTTCAGTTTAATTTCTAAAGTTGAACAAAATGATCATAGAAAATTATCTGTGCGGTCAATAATAGATCGTGACTTGTTGATACGTAATAAACAAATTGAAAAAATATAACTGAAACTTTATGGATTATGGTGTTTCATCTATTACAGTCTTATTCATTTTATGTTAGATATAGAAAAGATTTTATAATAATTTAGAAAAGCATATTGTTAAAATTGTAACAGAGAATGATTTCCCCATTGGGGCTGTACTTCCAAGGGACATAGTGTCACCAAACATAGTCAAACCAATTTTACATCCAATAGGTTGGTAGACTTTCAAAAGGAATTAACTGTCCCAGTATCATTTACTGAGTATCCTTAAACTAATACAGTCTTTACAAATGAATGGATAGATGGATAAATTGATGGACGAACAATTTTGCCTCTCCTAAATATGAATATCATAGATTGCTTTGCTAAATCAAGAATGTTGATTACAGCATTCTAGCAATCTTTTATTCTGTGAAAATATGAGGTAAGACTAGTCTGAAAGATTTTTTTTCATACTTCAAGTCACTGTTGACTGCTGGCATCCATCTAAAGTAGTCCTTACGGTTTTCCTGGAAAGCTTTTTTTTAGAAATGTTTTGCCATTTCCTGCTTCCCAACTGTCCTGTCCCACTCACACAAGCACACACCACAAGAGCTTGAAGTCTTTATTGAGGCTTCAGCAGCACTGAATAGTACTTCCCAGAACAGGAATCAGAGCAAGACCCAATGAGTCCAATTTTTCAAAGTCAGGAAAAAAACAGAGCAAGTCCAGCAAAGACAAGTCCATGGTCCAAAAACACAAATCCCACAAGCCAAAGTCCAGTTCCAAGATCCACAAGGCAAAATCCAGAAACAGAGTCAAGGATGAAGTTCCATAGCTAGGTATGCAGGGGCTGAACAAATGCACGATCCAAAATGGAAGAGTTGTTCTCAGTGTCACTGCTCTGAGGAGAGGTGACACATGTGCCAACCGGGGTCTGCGCAATTACAATAGGTGTAAACAAGGGATAAACTTCACAGCATTCATAAGAATACAATACAAAAATATTTTTAAAAATCAGAAAGTCAAACATTAAAGCAATAACAGAAAGTAAAAGTAATAATTACAAAGTTTTAAAAATCACAACAGAATTGATACGTTAAAAGTCTGGAAGAATAAAAGTATTTTTGTCTGGTGCCAAAAGTGACAATAAGGATATATAACTAAGAGCCAGTCTGGTGTAATGGTTAAGGCATTAAGACTAGAAACCGGAATCAGCAAATTGATTTTTAGGAACACCCTGATGTCCAATTTTCTGCATGTTCCTTTAGACTGTAGGGCCAAATAATTTATATTTGTGGAAAATGATTTATAAAAGCCATTACTTTGCAGTGCTTTATTAAAAGAAAATACTGTATTTAAAGCAGTGGGAACTTTCCTGTCAATAAGGATGATGTTGAGACCAGATGAATCTATATGATTTATGATTATTTTTAATTGATATTTTGTTCCAAATGCTAGGTGCAAGCACTGTTCCAAACCTAAGGCAATGGAAAGTCTGGGTTTTCTTGCTTCAAAGCAAAATCCATCTTGGGAACACACTTCTATAGCACAAGGTTATGTGATATTTTTCTGATATTCAATAATATTGGACTTTCATTCAGCGGTTTATGGGTAATTTAAAGTTGTCCAATTATTTCAGCAGGGAAGGAGATGCCTAAATCTGTCTTGCTTATAAGGTGAATTGTATGATAGATACCATAAGGTGGTTAAATTGCACAGCATATTTACAGTAGAACATCCTCAGGAGAAAAAAGGGAGACAATATATTTAGCTAAATTTTAAAATATGCTATAAATAAATCACTTTGTGTAAAGGACAGGAAATACAACATGCAAGAGTTTATATTTTTATATTTATTCTGGTATTATTTAAATAAGGCATATAGACCAAAAAGAAATAGGAAATAGATATAACCCAAAGCAGAGTTAGTAATTTGCAAATAATTACATCATGCCATCAAAATCACAGATAGCTTTGTGAAAGCTTACAGGCTAAATCTTTATACCACAAGCTTTTGGCATTATATTCCAATGAACAATATACTTGCTAGACTTTAAATATTTATCATCATATGTCACACCTTCTACTCTAGAAAGTTTTTTCTTGATTATATTGATGATGGAAACATTTTAAATCCCAAAGAATGGAAACATGGATGCAGAAATGACTGTACAAAATACTCACCTTTCTAAATACCTTAACAAAAATGTAAGCTTCAACCAACAAAGCAACCTTTGCCTAATTATGTATTTGTTTTGTCACTTAACAAAATAAGGCATTTTGCAAGGAATGATTTGCATTTGTTAGCTTTTCTGCTATCATTTGTAATTTTTGCATAGACAATTAAGAGTAAAATTAGAAATATTAGCAAAGATTTGTATGAAAGGCTTTGAATCCATTCATTTATTGGCTGAACAATGTGAGAAATTTATCTTTCCATTAGGAGTTGGAATTTTTTTCTCTTTTTGTTCAGGGGTGGCATTCTACTGGTTCGGACCAATTCAGGCGAACCGGAAGTAAAAAATGCTACCTTTTGGTCAAACCATTATTTCTTTTTTTCTTTTTTCCCTCCCAACAATCAGCTGTTCCAATAATCAGCTGTGCAGGGATCCCCCTCGCTATCTTAAGCCCATGTCACACTGCACCAACGGATGGAAAGAGGATGTAAAACAGAGAAAAACACTTGCATCAGGTTGGGTTAACGCTGCATCATGATTCTGTAATGTACGTGGTGGTCCAGGTTTTGTTCATATTGCTGTATCCGTCAGCAATCGTCGACTGACTATTATCTGGTCAAAAAGTTTTGAGTGGCTCAAGTAACTTTTGATGAGCGGCAAATGATATCCAACAAGTCCGTTTCTGCATTGCCACGCATGACGTGGGGACATCTGGTTTGCAATTCATGTGCTCATCCATTGCGTCGCTACATTCGCTCAAGGTATCTGCTGCGATGCGGTAAGACTCAAGTCCGTCAGGGCAGATAAAACGGACAAGGGGGAGAGAAGCGGGGCGGATATGGACGCGCAGCGTTAGTAGCAACGGACGTGGAAGGAGAAAGACGGATGTGCACGCTACACAAAGAAAGATAAAAATGGAAAAAAACATTTGGCAGAGGGGAACATTATCTAGGATATTAAGGATAGTTTAGAGGAGGGAGAGTATAGAGGATGGGTCAAAAGGAGCATGAGGGGAAAATTTATATTGCCTATAAGGAATGGGGGAGGAAACTCTTGGATATCAGCTTCAGATACAGGAGCAGCCCTGCTGTGCAGACCTCTGCAGCCGTACATCTGGATTTGCTGCTTCAAGGCATCCGTCATGGTTAACATTGATGTAAAACATAGGTCTTTTTGGTGGCACCATTGTTCTTATAGCAAAGTGGAAGACCATTGAAAGGCTCTTTAACTCTATATGGGAAAAAGGGGCGGCCAAAGAAGGTCATTGGGTGAAGTGATGGGGAGAGCAGAGTAGGACTGCACAACAAGGAATGTGTGAGAGTCAGGAAGAGGACAATTAGTGCATTCACCAGAGACTTCGATGAGGGTCTCCAGCATGTTGACGCATAGTTGTGAGACGAACACTGGTTAGAGCCAGCAGAGCAGCGGACGTTACTGGCAGCCTGGTGACGCTGGGCATAAAGGTGGACTACACTACTGACCCTGGCTCTAAGGGCAGAACTACAGGAGCATGGCAGTATACGGCTGGAGTGCCACAACAAACCATCAGAGATCATGTGGTCAGAGGAAGTGGGTGGCAGGCCATATAGAAGAATACCTGCGAGGAAGATCCTCCATGCACCTCTGAATGCGAAGAGGAAGAGTTGAGAGCCAGTGGTATCAGAAGTGAACTTCCCAACGTGGACGGCCATACATGGAAAAGCATGTGGGATGGCCAAGCGCCAGCCAAGTCGGGTCACACATATTCAACGACAACAGGCTGGTCGCATCGACCGACGTCTGCCACATGGTGCAATGCTGACTAAGTTCATGGTCAGATCGGATGCTACAGCAACGGGGTCACGTTCAGATGCCCAGGATACAAACGCCAGTCACGCTACAAGAGAGAGGGCTGGAACCGATCACGCATCAGTAGGTGCTATCGCGAATCCAGACCCCTGCCGCACAGGACAGCACAAGATGTGGCGATACTTTGTGGGGGATGACGCTTCTCCCTCGAACCCTACCTCTGATGCAACCTACACTTCAGGGCGCATGCGTCAGACGTTGATAGAGCAGATTCAACTACAGGCTGTCCAGGGCGGCGGGGTGGTTGGAGACAGCCTTGTGGCATCCTGGCCAAACAGGTTCCAGGTATTCTCACCACCGATGGCGAGCCGATCGCCCAGCAGCCGGAGGAGGATCGTGGAAGGCTTTGCTGGCAGTCTGGCACAATCTCGAGGGTCGGCACGGGGGAGAGCGTGGATATTGTAGGAGGTGTGTCGCTATGGTACCAGACAGTCTTGCGGAAACAGCTCGGACTGGGCCTCCAACGAGGGCAATGGGGACATGGAGTGGGGAGATGGGAGGGCACGAGGGCAAGAACGAGGTACCGACCGATAGCCTGGCCCATGTGCTAAGAGGCACAACAGAGCGCCACGATCCCAGCGGAGCAAGACAGCGAACTGTCCGCTGCAGCACAGTTGGTCGCACTAGCCTCTGGAGCGTGCCGAAGTGGCAAGACGGGATGACTAAACTGATCTCAATGGAGATGCTTCCTTCACATGGTCTCATCACCGCGATTGAGATTGGGGCGCATTAGATCTGGGTAGGGCCTACATAGAACAGGGCATTTAAATAAAGAGTTGTGTTTATGTGAGCATGTGTGGGAATGACTATACATTATTATTGACTAATACAGGGGCCATTAGGGGTGTGGCACCTGGAGGTGGAACCTGAGCAGTCCCACTATGCTTTGCACTGGAGGTTATATCTATAACAGAGCTATCTTTAACCCATGCACAGCTCTTGAACCATCCCGGAGCAAAATGCAAGGCTGAACCGATTTTAAAGATTTGACCAAGGAACTTTTTATTTAACATTAATAAAATAAATGAAGCAAGTGTGTGAAGCAAAGATAATCTTTATTAATAACAAGCTGTAAAAAAAAATGACCCAGGTCAAGTGTCCAAAGCAAAAATAAAATCAACAGGTAGCCACCCAGTCTCTGGCACTCTTCTCTGGCACTCAGAGGTGTGCCCAGTCTCAGGGGTGAAAGGTCCAGGTGCTGTGGAGGTGGCTGCTACTGGAGTGCTGGTCTGAAGCGCCACTGCGGTGCCTGGCCCTGAGAGGGCAACAGGGGACGGTGTGTTGAGGAAGCTCTCAGAGAGCTGGCTCAGCCCCATGATGTTGAGAGCATCTGTGGCATGGGTGGCACCGGTGGCGTGGGTGGCATCGGTGGCGTGGGTGGCATCATTGGCATCAGTTGCACCGGTGGCATCCGATGTACCTGTGGCTGGACTGGGAAGGGCTGCTGCCTGTGCTGCTGGACCTCCCGGTAGCCGTAGCCTTGGTAGGAGAGGGCCTGTGGAAAGCCTTGGAAGGGGAGTGACATCACCTGGGGTGGAGGAGCAGANACCAACGGATGGCAAGCTGTTTTGTCCGTTTTACATCCTCTTTGCATCTGTTGGTGCAGTGTGACAGGGGCTTAACCAACAGATGGCAAGTGTTTCTCTCTGTTTTACATCCTCTTTCCATCCATTGGTGCAGTGCAACAATCGCTTTAGCTGCTGCAAGAAGATCACACAGACTGATTACCAACAGCGGTGTGACAAAGTAGCAACATTTACATAAGGCCACACTGTTTGGCTCTGCACAAATGCTATGCTGATACATTAAGTCATCCCAGATTCTTGGAAAGAACTGCTGGACCTCCTGGTAGCCTTGGCAGGTGAGGGCCTGTGGAAAGCCTTCGAACGGGAGTGACATCACCTGGGGTGGAGGAGCAGACCTGGACTGGGTGGAAGCAGGTTTATCTGGGTCTGGAGGGTTGTGAAGCAGATCGGTGATCCTGTCCATCACCACCTTGTACTGGGGTTCCGCCATGTCCATAAGGGTCTGGTTCACATAGGTGAGGAAGGGCTTGCGGTTGGAGGATGAGGAGTCAGTGTGGACCAGCTGAGAGAGGAGATCTATGCTGCTAAGGATGGTGTCTCTTATCTCCAGCAGGACAGTGTGGCTCTGCCCCTCCTGTCTGGCTCTCTGCCTTTCTGTGGAGGTGGAGCTGGTGGTGGATGCAGTTTACACTGTGGTGGAAGTGCCATCTCCTTTCTCCCACACACTCCACCATGGATACCACAGCTGTCAGGAGGTTCTCCGTTGTGGCACGCTCCACAGATTCCTGCCTGGAGACAGGAGTTGACTCTCTGCCGGAAGAGGTATAAATAAAGGGAAGCAGCTCCCAAGAAGGTCACCATTCAGAGGAAAGACCTGCAACCAGACACAACTCTCCAGCTTGCCTGCCAGCCTGCCAGCCTGCCTCCCTGCCAGCCTGCCAGCCTGCCAGCCTGCCAGCATGCCAGCCTGCCAGCCTGCCTGCCTGCCTGCCTGCCAGCCTTGCTGACTGGCTCTCAGCAGGCTGCCTGAAAGAGAAGGTTGTTAGAGGGGCTGCTCCTCGGTGGCGGATCTTACCCTCCAGGAAGCTGCACTTGGCCATGACGTAGGTCTCTCTGTCCATCAGCTTGACCACGGCTTGGCCAGATTTCTTGAGGTGCAGCTTCCTGTACCATATGTGCATGTGCTGAGGAGCACCCCCGAAGTGTAGCCCAGGCTCTCTGCCTTCTCTCTCCAAGCAGACTGCTTCCTTTTGGTGTCCCTATAGAGCCTGTGTCCCTTCCGCAAGAGATACTCATTCTCTCTCAGCCACTCCAGCACCTCATCCTCATGTTCCTCCTCGATGGAGTATTGCCTCCTCTCCCGTTCTCGCGCATGCCTCTTCCTCCCTTTGGCAGGACCACAAGGACCCTCATCAGAGGGGCTTCCAGATTGTAGGGGCTGCTCCTCCACACCACCACCAGCAGCAGTACCAGCAGGATCATCAGTAGCAGCAGCAGCACCAGCAGGATCATCATCATCATCATCAGCAGCAGCAGCAGCAGCAGCACCAGCACCAGCACCAGCAGGACCAGGATCAGCAGCAGCAGAGTAAGCACCAGCAGCACCAGCAGCACCAGGAGCACCTGCAGAACCAGGAGCACGAGCAGGATCAGCAGGACCAGCAGGATGAGCAAGACCAGGAGCACGAGCAGGACCAGCAGGACGAGCAAGACCAGGAGCAAGAGCAGGACCAGCAGGACGAGCAGGACCAACAGAATAAGCCAGCAGAATAAGCACCAGCAGAAGCCCCAGCACCAGGAGCAGCTTCAGCAGAGTAAGCACCAGCAGAAGCAGCACCGCCAGAAGCATCATCATCAGCTCCTCCAGAAGCAGCATCAGCAGAAGCACCACTGCCCGAAGCAGCATCAGCAGAGTAAGGACGAGCAGAAGCACCACCACCATAAACAGCATCATCATCTCCTCCAGAAGCAGAAGCAGCAGAAGCCCCAGCCACAGAAGAGCGAGCCCGTGCTACAGAAGCCCCATCAGAAGCAGAGTGAGGGCCAGAGGGTGGGAGGGTGGCCCTGTCCTACTTGCCAGGGCTGGCAGCAGATGGCTGAGGCTTTCTCTTCTTCCTTATGGTTGTGGGGTTGCTGGCTGGCAGCAAGGCTGGCTGGCAGGCAGGCAGGCTGGCAGGCAGGCTGGCAGGAAGGCTGGCAGGAAGGAAGGCACCAAGGCTGGCAGGCAGGCTGGCATGCAGGCAGGCAGCAAGTCTGGCAGGGAGGCTGGCAGGAAAGCTGGCAGGATGGCAGGCAGCAAGGCTGGCAGGCAGGCATGCAGGGCAGGCATGCAGGCCAGGCTGGCAAGGCACTTGATGTGTCTTTTGTCTGAATGGTGACCTGCTTGGGAGTTGCCTCCCTTTATATCCGCGGGGCTGACGCAATGCATCCTCCCCGCATGCGCAGTGAACGCTAGGCATCCGCTAGGCTTCTGCTAGGCATCCGCTAGGCTTCCGCTCTGCATCCGCTTCATCCACTCGGCATCCGCTGTGCATCCGCTTCATCCACTCGGCGTCCGCTCTGCATCCGTTCTTTCCATTCTGCGTCCGCTTTGCTGCGCTCCCCCGGAAGCCTTGCGGATGTGCCATCCGCTCCCATCCGCTTCCATCCGCTAGGCTTCCATGGAGCATCCGCTTTCCATCCGCCCTGTGTTCTCCCCCCGTCCATTCCTTTCCGAGTTATCCGCTCTGGTTATGCAAATTTTTGCTTCTTTTGAGAGCGGATAACAACGGATGGAACATTTTTCTCGTCCGCTGTGTCCTTTTTACTAATGTTTTGCATCCGTCGGCCAGCGTGACAGGGCCTTAAGGTGTACATGCTGAACCAAGGCATCTATTTATTTAATAAGAAACCCCCCCCAAGGGAAAAAGAGCACAAACTTTCTTGCCACTTGCCTAACTTCAGAAGAACAGGAGCTTCAGGATCATTAAAAGAGGCCATTAAAAAATAAATAAAACAGAATTTCCTTCAAAATAACTCCTGATCATATGTTTCAAAAGACCACACAATAAACCAGACTGAGAATTGCATCAGTTAAGACTGTAACTAAAAGTAGAACCACTTTAAAATCCATTAGTGTTGTGTTTCTCTGAATGCACCATATATCTTTATCTTATGTATTGTAAATTGATTTCTGATGCATTTAACTCCTGGAATGACCTTTTGTTACTACTTCCAGCAATATTAATTTCCATTTCTTACTTTATTTCAATCAAACATATTTCAAATTATATAAACCATATTGAGATTTTCTGTAGGCAAACACAAACCCCACCAATTTGCTCTCCCCCCCCCCAATTTGCTTTGAAAGTATGAATTATAAAGTAAATGTTAAAGACATAGCCTTGATGGCTGGATTAAATCTAAAAGGAACAACATCAGAAGACTGACCAGAAATGTGACTCCTATCGATAACTAAAGACGAGGTCTCAGTTCATTTAGAATTGGAGTGTTCTGTGTGGAACTTGGTAAGGTTATCCAAGTACTTCATTCGTGATGGTCCGAGGCCACATACGGATTGGTTCGCTATGGAACCAATCCAGGAAGTCGCAAACAGCAGGAAGAATTAAGAAGAACTGTCACTTGGCCCACACGACGGAGGCTAGGCCACTAATAGTAACATGGACTGGCCGGCTTGGGCTATGTTCCCGTTTCTTTTAGCTTGCGGTTTGAAAATAAAGAGTTGTTTGTTTTGGGACCCGGTCCTCACATGCTTCTTTTCCGGACAGAACACTAGCGACCCGAGGAGGAATTTTTGTAGAAGCAGAGACCGAAACAACGTGGCGATCTGAAACTGACAAAAAGAGATGGCTGGTA
>BHFT01039762.1:0-34691 GCA_004320025.1 Laticauda laticaudata | reverse complement strand
TGCAGAACAGATGCATTGGATACATTTTCCGCGCAAAAGTTTTGAGCAGCTCAAAACCCTCTGAGCGGATGAAACATTAATAGAAGGATGCTGGACGGATAGAGAGGAAGCAAAACGGACGCAGTGAGTACAGAACAAATACATCGCGTTAACCAACGGATGGTTAGTGTTTTTCTCCATTTTACATCCTCTTTCCATCTGTTGGTGCAGTGTGACAGGGGCTTTAGTGTTCCTCAACATTTAGTAATAGCAATAGTATGTGTCACTTTGAGAAATAAACTAACTTTGTCTCTTTCTTTAGTCGATTGAAATATATTCTTGTGAGCTTCATCTAGAGTTTGGGCTTAATTTTCAACCCTACAAATGTTTTGTTCTGGTTCTCCAACAGCTTGTTCTGATCTGAATTTTGCCTGGAACTTATTTCTGTTGCTTTGAACTTCTTAAGGCTTTTAAAGGAAGTACTGTATACTGGGTAAAGTTACTGAAATAGTAGATTCAGACTATTTCTTCAGACACTTTGCTAATAACATGTGGTAACTATTTTTCAAATACAACTGTAAAAATGTAGATTGGGTCTAAAATCTTACTATTTGAAGAAGCAGTTGGCAACTAAGTAGGAAGAGATATTTACTAGACCTGTGAAGACCTCCAGGGTGCCTTCAAACTTGGTTATTCTGTTCTGTTAAGTATAAAGATCTTTTGTTAGAAAGAACTAGGAAGAATCTATTGTAAAAATAAAATTCTCAATAGCCTAGGTTCTATCAAGAATATAAACTTATCAAAGATATTTAAGGTAAAATCAAAACGTTCAAGGTGAACAACTGTCACATTAAAGAGAAGAGGAAACACAGGGTCATGCAATCCTATTATCAAATAACCAATAGCTGAATTTTAATTTGAACCACAATCAAAGAAGAATTTCTTTTCGATGGTAAACACAATTCTGTTGCAGAACACAAATGTTGCACACAAAAAGTCTGTAGTCCAGTTTTTCACAAATTCATCTTAAAGGCCTTGTCACACTGCCCAACGGATGCAAAATGTTTGTAAAAAGGACACAGCGGATGAGAAAAATGTTCCATCCGTTGTTATCCGCTCTCAAAAGGCCGGACAAAAATTTGCCATAACCAGAGGCGTCGGATAACATGGAAAGGGAACGGACGGGGGGAGGATGGCAGAAGCTTGGATGGAAAGCGATGCACAGAGTGGAAGCCTAGGCTGATGAAAGCGGATGCTGAGAGCGATGCAGAGCTGGATGCAGAGCGGATGCGAAGTAGAGGATGCATAGAGAGATCAGCAGAGCGGATCAGAGTGGATGCGTAAAGGATGCGGAGCGGATGCAGGAGCGGATGCTCGTAGCCGAATGATGCAGATGCGATCTTGCATCCGCTTTTCATCGCTTTCTCCCGTTTACCGCTGCTTTACCATAATTTGGCTGTAGCCGCATCTGTTCCACTTTCCTCCCTGCCTCCGTTTACCGCTATGGAACGGATTGAGATTGCGCAGATCGCAGAGCGGCATGCCTAGGCGGATATAGCAGATGCGTAATGGATGCAGAACAGATGTCCCTTCTCATTGATACTTGTTCTAGTAGCTGATTGCAGAATGGATGCATTGGATGACATCTTCCGCTCAAAAGTTTTGAAGCAGCTCAGAAACCTCTTTGAGCCGCGAATGAAATGTCAATAGACGGATGCTAGACGGATAGAGAGGAAGCAAAACGGAGGCAGTGAGTACAGAACGGAAGCATCGCGTTAACCAATAGATGGCAAGCGTTTTTCTCCATTTTACATCCTCTTTCCATCCGTTGGTGCAGTGTGACAGGGGCTTAAGGAGTACAAGACACGTAATTTGCCAACACCAATTTAGAGGCCCTCAATTTACACACAATCTGAATTCCTGCGTTTTCCCCCTTCCACACTAAAATTCACACCCTGCTCCATTTTATGACTCCCCAGTCACATTAGCCAATCCACCTCATTTCTCAACTACCGCTAATCCAGTCATTCCCCTCCAAATACCAGCCACTTGTCCTTGATCTCTGGTGAAAGAATGTTGTTGTGGCTATACTCCAACACTTCAACACTCTCTTGTTCTGACATCTTGCCCATCCTCCACTATGGCAGCCCTGAATCTGAATCATGATGGAGCCAGAGTAGATAACACTTGGTCTAAGCTTTCTATGTCCAGATTTCAAGCTTTCTGTGTCCATATAGATTACGTTCCCAACCTTGTTTTGAAGGTTGATCTCTTGAAATAATGTACTTTTCCTATATTTCTTAGCTAATTCTATCTAGCTAATTCTATCTACCCATACCAATCACGTTAAAGTAATCACTCCCACAGCAAGAAATAAATTAAGGATATTTTTAATGTTTTAAAAATATATCATAGTGAGGGACATACAAAGTTCAGATTTAATTTTCATCATTGCTAGTGTAATCTGGTTCAACAAGCTTGTTATGATTTGCTCTGAGGAGTAGAAAATCATTTCTAGAACTTTGAACATCTTGAGTTTTCTGAATCAAATAAATTCTAAAGTTCTTGACATGCTGGATTCAGTCTGTTTCTTCAGATTCTCTGCTAAAAATATGTGGTGGAATACTAACTAAACTTCAGTTAAATATCAACTGTTGAAAGGAGGCTAAATAATTCAGCGAATAGCAATGATCAGTTCACGTTCTGACTCTGCTAAACTTTTTAAGGTGGATTTAATGGGTTACAAAGAACAATATGTTCCTTCCACAAGGATTCTGCACTCTCAAAACCTCAGGTTTCCACCAGTGTGTGAATAGAGGCACCTTATTGCCAAACTATTCTTTTATTTCATATTTCTATTCCAGCATGTCTAATTCCTTTCTTTTCCACCAGCAGTGATTGATGCTACCAGAACACAGCTAATGGATGTGCTGAGTAGCTATTTCTTTGGGTTACTACATGGAATGACTGATGCTCAGGTGGTTAGTGTTACTTTGAGAGCCAATAAGAGTATTATTTTCAGTGACACCACCATTGATTGGCATCAGATGATCTCTATTTTTTTTAATGTAAATAAAACACTTATTTCAGAAAAGCTGGCTCCGGTGTGTGTTGTTGGTGGAACAGAAGAGGGAAATTGCAACAGTACAGTTTATTGATCCCAAGTCAAGATTGATGGTACAATAAGAGCAGGAGGCAAAGAGTGATTTTGCTTTTGAAAACATTGATGAATAAGCACTCAAGGACAACAAATAGCCAGGCTCCCTGGATGATGGACGGCAGTGGCCGAACAAGATGCATTTTTATAAATGGAAGAAAGGAAAGGCAGACTTATTAAAAAAATGAATGACCACATGTGGCAGGGATATGCCATTGGGGAGAAGCGGGCCATTGATTTATGCGCACTCCTGGTATTTGAAAATTCAATAACAACATTGACAAATGAGAGGCAAAGCTGGACAGAGGACATTGGAGAAACCCAATAGTAGAGAAAGAAAATGCCAAGGTCAGAATGGAGAAATGGGGTGAGGTGGGGTGAATGGTGGGGTGAATTCTGCCTCACATTTGCAAGTGTCATCATAAACTCAGATCTGAACATTGGATGCTTTTTCATATTGATAACTTCTAAGCAAAAGAAAATGATACAGCAAAAGAAGAAAGAGCTGGAGAAAGTTCATGTTATAAGCAGGAAACATAGGTTCAAGACATATCCCCCCCTCAAAAAAAAAACCTTACCAAAAATACATACTGAGGTTCTTATGAACAATTCCTTTAGTGTTCCTTGCTACAGACAGAATCTTGCCAAACTAAAGCAACTACTTGCATCATTAAAATATACTCTAAGGAGGAGTTGTCTTGACCCTCTTGACCCTTTTCCTCATAACTGTCTAAACTTTGCTTTCTTTTGATCATCTGGAATGCAGCCCCTCCCTTCTTGGAATCCAGACTACATTTCACCTCACAGTCATAATGAAGCTGAAAAGTTTGCCTATGGCACAGCATTGTAAGATTATGGGATAGAATGACTATCAAAATGATCTAATTCTTAGTTCAAGAAGAACTTTCCTTTGTGGTCTCCTTCCCAGTTGAATTCAGCAGCGCTAGTCTGATTACTGGCTACTACGTGAAAATTCCCAATATCTACAGAACTCCTTACCTTGGTGTGAAATTATCACCTTCAACTCTCTCCTCTATTTTACTACTGGAAAAATATATATGGCCATGTTTTGACATGTTTTGGGAAGGGATAGGGACAATTTGAGAGTGGGAAATGTAATCCAGGAGTGCTCATTCTTATCCTTTTTATTAGTCCCCCACACCTGTGCAAAACCCCAAACAAACAACAATATAGTCCTCTGCAGCCTCTATTCATTTTACTGTGACAGCTAATTGTTGCACAAGTGAGTTGGAGAAATGAATTATTTCCACCATGGACTTCTTTTGATCTTCCCAGAAGTATCTGACTAATGAATTGTCAGAGTATATTCATGAACTGGAATAGAACGTGGTAACAAGGTCAGCCAATGAATAGGCATAGCCAGTGAGGACTGTTTGAAAACTGCAACTAGAAGTAACCTAGATTTGGCTCTATATTAAGCTCTGCAGCTTTGAAGCTACAGTATGTTAAGCTCTGAGTCTGTCTATTGAAAATGAAACTGCTTCTCTCCTCTGTTGTATGTCTTGCTTGCCTGCTGTACTAAAGTGAAACTGATGTCTGTTTCTGAGCTCCTGAGTTGCTGTTCTGCTCTGAATCTGTAACATGTCTGTTTCTGCTTGCCTTTGCTCCATGTTGGAGAAATCTACAACTGGCATTCTAAAATTTACTTTGTATGTTTATAAAGAAGTTAAATGAAGCTCAGTCATCTGTGTTTACTTTTCTAGCACTGAATTTATGCTGCAATACTCTGAACACAAATACCTGGTTTATATGTGCCTAAGTTCTTATTCAAGAAAGTCAGCCAAGAAATGTGTCTTTGGTTAAGGGAATTTTGGCCCAAACTCATTTTTTAGGGAAAAGTAGATTTCCTTGTTCTCTTTCATTACTGTTTGGTTCATTTAATCAATTCTAAGGACCTGGCCATCTTGCCTCAGTGTGCACAGGTAAAATTGCAAAAAAAGTATTTTTATCGAGCTCATTTCTATCTATCAACTACTTATCCATCCATTCATTTATCCATTATTAATGCAATGTATGGATGCAAAAAGTATAGCTTAATGCTATGTGTGAAGCCAATTTTTCAGTGTGCACAGATACTTAAGCCACAGAGTTGTCTTCTTGTCAGCAATTAATGAAAATAAATTAAAATCGAGGTTATTGTTAGCTGTATCATCTTGCATTTTTGTCTTTTGCAATCATTACTACACAATAGTCGAGAAGGCCTCCCTTGCCCATTGAAATCAGAAGCATTTACACCTCTTGAGCATCTGGCTGGGCCCATTAAAACAACGCTAAGATGCTTCCAATCATTATTACTCACTTTTATGGCTACATTGTTCATAAATGATTGGATTTGACTATGAAATATATACAGGGGGAAAGAATGTTGAACAAATGTGGTGGCCATCTGTGCTTGAGGAAAAAAAAATGATATTTTGATGTATTGTTTGAGTCCCCAATCTTTCATTTGCTATGACATTTGCTGAAAAGAAAGGACTATCATCTTGCTTTGTTTTTGCTCCTCTTTATAATACTCCAGCTCTCTCTCTCCCATAACCTAAATTCTAAATCTGTTTCAAAGTTAAAGATTCTCTTGAGTCAAGCTTAATTCCTGATGACTAAATGGTCATGTTCATGGTTTTGTTGGAAGAAAGATAGAAGATCTCTGCCACTCTTTGAGAATTTTCAACTTTCCAGATTACCTATAAATTTGGGATTTTTCAGTTGGCCCCCATCCTAATTACAACCCAATCTAAAATGCTTAGCCTTTTTTCCCAAGGTGAACCAAGGTTGCAAGGTGCTGGCCATCTGCAGCAGGCAAATTCATTTTATCAGGTTCTGTACATTTATTCACCACTCATTTGACAGGATTTATACTTAGATGAGCCAACCTGACCATTAGTCCAAGTGCTGCCTTGGTCAGCAGATCTGGCACACGATATAAGGCTTAGGACTTTTTTCAACTTTCTTATTACTGTGAGCATGCAGTCTGAGAAAGTTTGGGTGGGATGGTTGAATTTCTCTATGGTGCTAAAATAATGTGACTGGTCTTGGCTACTGAATAATTTGGAATGATGGAGCAAAAATGCTGGTCTTTCATAGGCTGATAGCACTTATGGTTCACCATCCAAAGGGACAAACACCTTCTGCTCACCTACTCCCACCCAAACCTTGTTTTCATTTTTTAAAATCTCGGTGGACATGAATGAAACTTGCAGGATCCAATCTGGGTTGGTCACTGGGACCTGAGGTTTTGTCTTCTGAGTTTTCGGACTTGTGCTGGAGCCCATTGTCAGGGAACTTCTCTCTAGCCAGAAGCTAGGCTAAACTATGAATAATTTCCAAACTGATAAGGCTAGTTTATTTTTTTGCCTGGTTTAAATGAAATGCTATGTTAGTCTTATTTTGGTGGAGCTGGGATTTGATTTTTTATTTGACCTGTTCTAAGTATTTATATCAATTGTTATTTATTCAGTTTATTAGTTACTCTACAGTATTTTTCCTAATAAACTGAATAAGTTAGCATCTGCTTAAAAAAAAATAAGTTTTAAATATCTATCTGTATATCACTGGGCTCAAAGTGCCATGTCCCATTTTGTTCTGCTTAAAGGCCCTGTCACACTGCCCAACGGATGCAAAACGGACACAACGGAGGAGTAAAATGTTCCATCCGTTGTTATCTGCTCTCAGAAGGGGCAAAAATTTGCAAAACCGGAGCGGATAACACGGACGGGGGGAGGACGCAGAGTGGATGGAAAGTGGATGCGGAACGGAAGCCCAGCAGATGGAAGCGGATGGGAGCGGATGGCTTCCGGGGGAGCTCAGCAAAGCGGATGCGGAACGGATACAGCGGATGCAGAACGGATGCACAGCGGATGCACAGCGGATGCACAGTGGAAGCCTAGCGGATGCCGAGCGTTAATTGCGCATGCGGGGAGGATGCATTGCGGTCAGCCCGCGGATATAACGAAGCAGCTCAGAAGCAGGTCACCATTCAGAGGAAAGACCTGCTACCAGACACATCGGACTGCCTTGCCTGTCCTGCCTGCATGTCTGCCTGCGAGCCTTGCTGCCAGCCTTGCTGTCAGCCTCCCTGCCAGCCTTGCTTGCCAGCTCCCTTGCCGCCTTGCCTGTCTGCCTGCCTGCAGCCTTGTTGTCTGCGCTGCCTGCTCAGCCGTCTGCTGCAGCCTTGGTGCCTGCCTGCCTGCAAGTTTTGGTTCATGCCTGCCTGCCAGCCTTGGCGGCTGCCTGCCTGCCAGCTTGGCGGCTGCCTGCCTCCAGCCTTCCTCGCAGCCTTAGTGCCTGCCTCCCTCGCAGCCTTCCTGCCAGCCTTGTGCCAGCCTCTTGCAAGCCTTGGTGCCTGCTGCCTGCCAGCCTGACTGCCAGCCTTGGTGCCTCTGCTGCCTGCCAGCCTTGGTGCCTGCCTGCCTGCCAGCCTGCCTGCAAGCCTTGGTTGCCTGCCTCTGCCAGCCTTCCTGCCAGCCTTGGTTCCTGCCAGCCTCCTGCCAGTCAGCAACCCCACAACCATGCTGAAGCACACAGCAAGCCGTCAGCCATCTGCTGCCACCCTTGCAAGAGGGACAGGACACAATACCATCCCGCCCCCTGGCCCTCACTCTGGTTCTGCTGGGCTTCTGCAACGACGGCTCACTCTTCTGGCCTTCTGCTGCTTCTGCTCTGGAGAGCTGATGACAAGCACTCCAGCACCAGCCACCTCCATAGCACCTGCACCCTTCACCCCTGAGACTGAGCGACCAAGGAGGAGTGCCAAGACTCATTTTTGTCTATAAGCTGTGCGAATTAAAGTCCATTTTTGATTACACTTACAATTGATTTTTTTTTAATAAAGTCTTGCTGGAAACTCTTAGAAATGGTTTAAGCCTTTGCATGCTTGTGGGATGAGGTTAAGATAGCAGTGGGATGGGTTGAGATAGCTGTGGAATGGGCCAGGGGATACCTTTTTGGGATGGGTAATAGCTGTGCGATAGCACTAAACCTCCAGTGCAAGCATAAGTGGATTATACTGGTCCACCCTCCCAGCGTGCCACACCTATGGCCCTTTATTATCAATAACAATATGATCAATCATCCACACATGTCAACATAAACACAACTCTTTATTAATGCCCGTTCATTGTCGGGCACCTCAACATACATGGCAAACAATCTCATCAGTGTGATGAGACAGGACTGAAGGAAGCATCCATTAAGCATCTATCATCCTGTCTTGCCACTCCACACCCTCCAGCTGGGAGTTGCACCAGTGTTTCAGGAGTTGCGCTGCTTCTTCCCTTCACGTGTGGCTCTGTTGGGCCTTGCACATCCTCAGTGCTATCAGGTTTCGCCCTTGCCTCCACTTCCGCTCCATGTCCCCATTGCCTTGTTGAATGTCCGAACCTGTTCGCAAGACTCCGCGGTAGCAGCGTCGCATGAGATTGTGCAGGATGCAGCAAGCTTCCATGATCCTCCTCACGGTCTCTGGGTGATGCTGCATGGTGGTGAGATCGTACCTGGAACCTATCTGGCCAGGATGCCAAAGGCGTTCTCCACCACCGTCTTGCCGCTGACAGCCTGTAGTTGAAGATCCTCTCTTCACGGTGAGGATTCTGGAAGTGTAGGTAGGTTGAGGTAGTTGGAGAGAGAAGGCATCATCCCCACGATGAAGTAGGGCACATCTTGTGTGTCGTTGGGGAGGGGTTCTGGATCTGGGAAGCCCATGATGAGGATGCATCTCCAGCACCTCCTTGAGGTGACTGCGTGTGTACCATGGGCATCTGAGAGATGGAGCTGTTGCCTGAAGCATCGATGTACATGAACTTGTATTCAGCATCGACCATGGCGAAGAGGATGACTGCTGAAGAAGCCTTGTAGTTGTAAATAAGTGGACCCCGACTTGGCTGGCGCTTTGTAGGCCACGTGCTATGCCATCGATGGCCAACGGTGTGTGGGAAGTTCAACCTCTGATACCACTGCTCTGCAACTTCTTCACATCCTTCCTTCAGTGGAGGGCACTGGAGACTCCTCCTTGTATTCTTCGATGATGGCCTGCACCACTTCTCTGACCACAGATGCTGATGCGTTTGGTACCCTCCAGCCGTACTGCATGCTCCTGTAGGTGGTCCCTGAGGCCAGGTGGTGCAGAGCTGAGTGCCACCTTGAGCCCAGGTTCCAGGCTGGGCCGAAGTTGGTGTTTGCTTGGTCAACCTGGGTGTCAGCCACTGCACAACTTCGTCAAACATGGCTGAGGCATCCTCATGAAGTTCTGGAATGCCCGAGTGTCTTCGCTCCTGAGCTCCACCATCAGCTTGTTGTACAGTCTGTCCTCTGCTCTTCTGGTGAACCATATCTCGTACCCAGCCGCTCCTTGGCCGCCCCTTTTCTTCCCGTCAGTAGAGTTCACGAGAGCTGTAGATGGCTTCGCACTGTTCAGAAGGATGGTGGCTGCCAAAGGACTGTGTTACTCCATGGTGGACGACTGGATGCTGTGAAAGAGGAAGAGGCAGATGAAGGCAGCAGAGGTCCGCACCGCAGGGCTGCTGTTCTGAAAGTGAGATCCAGATGTGTTGCTCCCCCTTTTCTATAGGCAGTATCTATGGTGTCCCTTTGCATCCTCTAGGCATCCTCTAGGCATCCTCTAGGCATCCTGTAGACATCCTTTATATCGCGAGTAGGTCCCCTCTGCGAATGTTTTTCCGTTTTAAACGCTTTGTGTCCATGCTGCATCCGCTAGGCATCCATTCTGCATCGTTCCACGTCCGGTTTCGCTTCCTCTGCATCCGAGCGGATGCGAGTTGCCGCGGATGCCTAGCGGATATAGCGGATTGCGTAACGGATGCAGAACGGATGCATAGCAGATGTGAGGGATGCAGAACGGACGAATGGATACATTTTCCGCACAAAGTTTTGAAGCAGTCCAAACTTTCTGAGCGGATGAAACGTCAATAAACGGATCTGGACGGATAGAGAGCAAAACGGACGCAGTGAGTACATCGCGTTAACCAACGGTATGGCAAGCTTTTTTGTCCGTTTTACATCCTCTTTGCATCCGTTGGTGCAGTGTGACAGGGGCTTAAATAATACTGTCTCATTTTTTTTCTTTTTTCAGTAACAAAAGAATGTTTCAAAGAGTCAAAGAAAAGTACAGAGGGAACTTGAAAATCCTGATGACTTTCCTTTCACTTTCCTTCTACCTTATATTTTCTTACCTTCCTTGGGGGCAAAAATGTGCAGTAAACATAAGAAGTGTAAATCTGCAGAGGTTATTCTGGCACAATGATATATAAAACACTAGGAAGGCCTGCTTTGATATGTGGCATGCCATCATGCACTCTCTATTATCGGATGGACACCGCAGTGAGGAAGAAAGGGCAGCCAGGAACTAAATAAATTGAGTTATGACACCAAGCTCTCTCTTTGTGTGAGAACAAAATCTCATTTGAAAGTCTATAGATAAGTTTTGTAAGGACACATTTATTGCACCTTGTTATCTAAGCAGAGAGGAGCTGCATTCTAAATCTCCCAGGTTCTCAACAAATCACTTGTACTGCTAGCTACCACTAGTGCAAGATAGGATATTCTGAATCAATATTCAGAACCTTATTTTTGGTGTGGAATTCTTACATTAAGCATCATGTTTTCTTTATGCTATATAAAAACTTCAGGATCCCATCTGGATCAGTCATCAGGACTAGAGGTTTAGTCTTCCAAACTCTGTTTCCATTTCTTCCCTATTCTGAACTTCACAACTGCATTCTGCAACAATCATAACCATCTTGAATACTGGATTAACCATGGTGCAATTCAACTTCAGATGCTTCATGGAGAATTTGTGGGCAAAGCAGTGGGAGAAACAAAAGCTATAAAAAACCAAGATGATTAAAAGTTACTATCCATGTTTCCTCATCTCTAGATCTGGCTTAATATATGAAGCAAATACAGGCACAATGGCTCATTTCCATGCTAAATCCAGGACTATGGAAGTGCAGAGTAGCCAAGATAGCAATACAATTGATTATGGAGAGAGACAGGTGATTCTACCACCATTGATGGTAGAAAACCCCAATTGTAAAATACTGTGAGACTATTTCAGCTTTTTTCCCTTGATGAATGAAAATTGGGATGTTTTCAAGTACTCATGCAATTGTCAACCAGTTTAAACCAGGTTTCAAGCATTTTCCCAGGCTATGACTGATTCTGCACATCCAGTCTTTTTGTCCTCTTAACAAAAAAGAACTATGAATGACTTCCTATTTTTGAAACTGAAAAACAATTGCTTTCTTGGTTCTGATACTTTCCAGTATTTTCTTTGACTCAAATTCCTTTCCTAGTTTTGAATCTTGCTCTGAGCTCCTTCAATAATCTTTAGTATCAGATTCAAAGAAATCTTCTGAGAGTTGACTTCAGCTAAAAAGGCCCGGTCCCACTGGCCGACGGGCGCAAAACATATGCATATAGGACACAGTGGACGAGTAAAATTTCAGGAGTGGCTCCATCCGTTGTCATCCGCTCCAAAAAGTGGGAAAAATTTGCATAAACAGAACGGAAAAGAATGGACATGGGTAGTATGTAGCGGGAATGTTAAACAGATGTTCATAGGAAGCCTAGCGGATGACAGCAGATGGAAGCTGATGACACCTCCGAAGGGGTTCCAGGGGAGAATTTCGAAGCGGATGCAAAGCAGAATGGGCAGATGCATAGTGGATAAAGCAGATGCATCACGGACGCCTATAGGAAACAAAGCGGATGCTGTGCGGATGTATATCAGATGAAAAGCGTTCACTGCGCATGCGGGGAGTATGAATTGCATCAGCTCTGCGGATATAAAAGGATGCAGCACGCAGGCAGTCAGCACACAGGGGAAAGACGTGCTGCCAGATACATCTTGCAGGAACACCATGGTTCGTCAGTCAGGCAAGAAGAGGAAGCTGGTGCCTCCTCGTTCAAGCCCTGGCAAGAAGGACAGAACCAGCATCCCATCCCCTGGCACTGACTCTGAAGCTGCTGCTGGTGGTGCTGCTGCGGCTGCTGCTGCTGTGGTGGACCAGCCCCAAGGCCCTCAAAGCCCTGCTGCTGAAGGCCCTGCTGCTCAAGCCCTGAAGCCCTACTGAAGCCCCTGCCAGAGGGAGAAGAGGCAAGGGAAGGAGAAGGAGAGAGGAAACAGTACACTGTTTCCAAGGACATGAGGAAGAGGTGCTGGAATGGCTGAGGGAGAACGGATAGTACCTCTGAGAAAGGGCCACAGACTGTATTGGGACACCACAGAAGAAGCAGGCAGCTTGGAGAGACAAGGCAGAGAGCCTGGGGTACACTGCAGAAGTACTCCTAGGATGGTGGAGCACATGCACACCCTGGTATGGCAAGCTACACCTCAAGAAATCCGGGCAGGCTGCTGTCAAGCTCATTGACCGGGAGATGTACGTCATGGCAAGTGCAATTTCCTGGAGGGTGAGATCCGCCACTGAGGAGCAGCCTCTCTGAGACCCCTCTCCCTCAGACAGCACACAGACAGCCAGTCCTCTTCTATCCAGGAGCCAGCTACCCTGTCCAGGCAGGTGTCTTCAGAGGCCTCATGCAGAGACCCCCTGACAGCTGCACTCCCCATGCGTCAGACTTGGAGGTCCCATGAAGGATGACGCCCTGCTGTCACAAAATGGAGGAAGAAGCAGCAGCCACCAGGGCCAACCACCACCACCACCACCCCCAGCCCACAACAATGCAGGCAGAGAGGCAGACTGGAGGGCCAGCACCACAGTGTGCTGTTGGAGATCAGGGACACAATGAGACTAGCACAGAACTTCTCTCTCAGCTGGTCCACTTGGACAGAGCATCCTCGGGCCGGAACAACTTCATCACCTACGTGAGCCAGACCCTGAGGGACCTGCCCAAGGCCAGTACCAGGTGATGAAGCAGAAGATCACAGCACTTCTGCAGAACCATCAAGGCCCAGCTGAAGCTGCTCCTACCCACTCCAGGGTCTGCTCCTCCACCCCAGGCGATGTCACAGCCCTTCCATGGCTTTCAACAGCCCTTCACCTACCAAAGCTATGACTACCAGGACTTCCCACAGCAGAAGCAGAACTTCCCCGTCCAGGCCCATGTTCATCGCACATCACAGATGCACTCCTCACCCAGCTGCAGACCAGACAGCCCCACTACACTCCTCCCATCCTTCTCCACCCACAGCCAAGCCCGTCAATGGACAATCTGTCATCAGTACTGGCCTGACATTCAAGTCCTTGATGAAGGGCCTCTCAACCTCACAGGACTGAGTCAGCTCTCAGACAGCTTCTGGAACACACCATTCCCCTGTTGTACCCTCAGGGCCAAGCACCCCAATGGTGCCTCAGACCAGCACTAAAGCCACAGCCTACTCCACAGTCTCTGCCTGCATAACAGCTGAGACATGGACATGACTCAGAGTGACTGAGTCATAGACTGAGTTGTACTGTTAAGTTTATCTTTGCTTAAGGCGCTTTTACTTGTGTTCATTTTGCTTTTTTAATAAAGTGATATAAGTTTACCTAAGAAAGTAATAAAGGTTACCTTTGCTTAAGACACTTGGTTCACTTTTTTACCTTAATAAAGTGCTGGTGAAAACTTTTAAAAAATGTGTTAGCCTTTGCCATGCTTGTGGGATAGAAAAGGATAGTTGTGGGATAGATAAACCTCCAGTGCAAGCATAGTGGGACTGTATGGTCCATCATCCCAGCTTCCACACATATGGACGTTTATTATCAACAACAATTTATTCATTATCAACACATTTTAAATAAAAACAATGCTCTTTATTAATGCCCTGTTCATTGTAGAACCACTCAACACATGGCACAGCTCCATCAGTGTTATGCTAACAGGCTCAAGGAAGCATCCATATTCATCTATCATCCAGTCTTGCACTCCACTGCTCCAGCTGGGGAGTTGCACCAGTGTCTCAGGAGGTTGCACTGCTTCTTCCCTTCACGTGAAGCTCTGTTGGGGCCTTGTACATCCACAGTGTCTATCAGGTTACGTCCTTGCCTCCATTCACCAGGCTCCATGTCCCCATTCCCTTGTTGACGGTCCACAAGTATGTTCTGCAACACTGGGTAGCGGGTGCGCATGAGATTGTGCGATGAAAGCAAGCTTCCACAATGCTCCTCACAGTCTGTGGGTGATGCTGCATGGTGGTGAGAAGTATCTCGACCCTGTTGGCCAGGATGCCGAAGGCGTTCTCTACCACCCGTATTGCCCTGGACAGCCTATAGTTGAAGATCCTCTCTTCATGGTGAGGTATCTTGAAGTGTAGGGCTTCATGAGGTAGGTTCTGATGGAGAAGCGTCATCACCAACGATGAAGTAGGGTACTCTTGTGTGTCATTGGATAGGGGGTCTGGATCTGGAAAACCCATGATGAGGTTGCGTTCCAGCCCATCCTTGAGGTCACTTACGTTGTATACCTGGCCATCTGAAGCTGACCCGTTGCCTGAAAGCATCGATGTAGATGAACTTGTAGTCAGCCTCAACCATGGCGAAAGAGGATGATACTGAAAAGCCCTTGTAGTTGAAATAAAGTGGACCCTGAGTTGGCTGGAGCTTTACAAAGCCACGTCTTCCCATCTATGGCTCCAATGGTGTGGCGAAGGTTTCTCCAGCCTTGTTCAGTGGTTGGGGCATTGAGGAGCTCCTCCACGTATTCTTCGATGATGGCCTGCACCACTTCTCTGACCACTTGTCTGATGCTGTTGTGTGGCACCCTCCAGGCATACTGCATGTTTCTGTGTGTGGTTCCAGAGGCCAGGTGGCGCCAGATTAGTCCACCTTCAGTCCAGGGTCCAGGTTGGTCTGGACGTTGATGCTAGTCTTTGGTCAACCTGGGTCTCAGACGCTGTACAAGTTCATCAAACATGGGGCTGGTGGCATCCTCATGAAGTGCTGGATGCACGAGGTCTTCATTCCTCAGCTCACCATCAGCTGGTCATACAGTCCCAACTCCATTCTTCTTCATGATCCATCCTCGACCCACACAGCCTTTGGACGTCTCCTTCTTCTTCTGTAATAAAAGTGAAACAATCTGAACAGGTTTTGGTTCTGGTGATGAATGAGTGCAGCTATCATACAGTCTTTGTCTATGCCATGGTGGAGAACAATTGATGATGTTGAAGACCAAGACCAAGGGTGAAGAGGTCTGTAACCACGGCTGCTGGTACATACTGAGATCCAGATGATATCTCCCCATTTTATTGGAAATATCGGTTGTCTGCTAGGTGTCCTTCTACATACTCTAGACATATCCAGATATCCTAAATATACAAGATACATCCCAGATACAAAATGTTTTGTCAGTTTTTAATCCTTTATATACGAGATGCATACACTTACATCCTTTCTATTTCGTGTGCTACTAACGCTGTGTACGTTCCGTGTACCTTTTGTTTCCTCCCTCTTTCCGTTTTCAGCTGCGCGGATGTGAGTTGAGGGGATTGCCAGATGATGCAGAGAGGATACAGCAGACGTTAAATGGATGATAACGGACATAAATGTTTGTTGCCTGTATATGTTGTGGATGTACATCGTACGCGGCGGAAAGTTCATCACAAAGTTTTGTGCAGCTCAAAACTTCTTGCACGGATGAAATCTCAGTGGATGGATGCTCGAGGGATAGAGCTTATGAAACACGTATGCAGTGAGTTCACAACGGATGCATAGCATTTTCCAACGGATGGCAAGCTTTTTTATCATTTTACATCCTCTTTGCATCCGTAAGTGCAGTGGGAGCAGGCCTTTAGTAACATGGGGAGGGGAAGAGCCAACAGACTATGAGGAAAGAATAGTGGTGGGTAACCTTCTTTCCCATTCTTCTCATCTAATGATGGTGATTGTGGCTAAGATTTTGTTCCATGACTGAGATGTTTAGAGAATCTGAGATTGTGAATGCTCAGGAACCATTCTTCTCAAGAACATTGCACAGCGTTGGACGGCACTTTCAGATCTATATATTGGTATTTTTGATCAACAGATGACTTTTCAGATACTGCTGAGCTTGAACTCATAGCAGCCCTAAGAACCAGAATAGTTAATAGCAAGGGATGCTGGGATTCAGTGACATCTGGAGGAGCTAAGTTCTTTTCCCTGCCATTGAAAGAATTACTATCCAAACGGAAGCCATTATGGCTCTCAGTATGTCTACAGATCAATAAAAACTGTCGGTTTCTACCCTTAACCTTACAGTGTAAATAAGCACCACTCACAAAAACGGGCAAACTAGAAAATAAAAAATAGGAAGGTTCAGATATTGATTCTTAATGCTCTGAATTTTGTAACAACAATTTATAATTAACATATAATGTTGCTATGATTTCAATGTATCCATAAAATCCTTTCCTTTTCTTCCCTTCCCTTCCCTACCCATTCCAATCCCCTTCTTTCCTCCTTCCCTTCTCTCTCTTCCCTCCCTCTCTTTATTTATTTCTCCTTTCCTTTCCCTCCAAATTCCTCTTTCCCTTTTCTCCTTTCCTTTTCCCTTTCCATTTCCATTTCTCCATCAAAATATAAAGAACTCTTTGGGAAGAAGGCTAAGTCTGGTGCAGATTGCTTTTTGGAGAGGGTGATGGTACCTGCTATTCTTTCTCATGTAATCTTCTGGAATGACTAATTTTGGGACCGAGGGTTATTGGTTGAGCCTCTGTCAGCAACCAAGCTGAAATGCTAAGCCATTAGAAAACTGAAATGCTAACCCATCTCAGCAATCTCCTTGAGGCAGAAGCCCAGAGTCAACAACTGAAAAAAGGGACTAGAAGTATAGCTCCTAGCTACTCAATCATAACATTTCATTCCCCTGCTTTGCTGCCCTTATCCATCTTTTGCTGGCAATAATTTTGAATGAAAAATTCCAGAGAGAAATATGTGAAAATTAATTCCTGGCAAGGGAGGTCAAGAGGCAGGAGAGGGTGCAAATAAAGTTCTTTTTTCCAAGGGATCAGGGCTTATTTTAATTGGCAAGGTCAGCAATGAAATGGCCAGAAAGAGAAATGGCTGCCATTATGAATCAGTTGTGATCTTGTATCAATTATTCCCTGCCTTGGGCTGAAGCAAACATGGCCTAATCAGTTTTACATCTACGTTTAATTTTATTGGAAAGAGGAGCAGGCAATGCATCATGGGAAGCCAGGGTGACATGCAAGGTGACCCCTGCCAACTTAATGACACAATACATAACCCTTAATGAAGTCACTATCTTGTCTTTTCCTCCCCGTTTGTGCTGTCTGGAGACTGTGATTTATGGTGGCAACATTCTGCTTTTGCCCTCTTTTCATTTCAGCTTGACAAAGTGGATGAAACAATTATCTTTGTTATTGGCTGGAGCAGCAGAAATGTGATAGTTGAAGATTTCTGCAGGTGGAAGACCTTGGCCATGGATCAAAAGCAATGTTGAAATGTGGGTAGGGATAGTGGTTTTCATTCTTTCTCTCCAGCTCTCCTCCTCGCTGCCCCAACCCTGCTGACTTCGTATGTTCGAAGATAGATTGCATATCCCAGCATGCACTGCATCATTGTAGCAAGAAGTAATTTCAGAAGAAAGCAATTTCTAGGTCCTGTTGCAAGAAAGATGCAAGGCTGGGCATTTTTCATTTCCTGCCAGGTCCTTTTCCTCATGCCACTGTAGATACGATACTGCCTAGATATGGCACAAATGCACATATTTGTGAAGAAGCATGTTGATATGCCCACCAAGTAACATGTGAGTCATGAAGTCCAAAGTGAGCAAAATGATTTTAAGGTTTTCTTCAAGGAAATCATTTTCCTACCTTTTGGGACACTTCAGGACAGGAGGAAAAGCAGCAATATTTCAGATATTACTAATTACATAGGTTCTCAGTCTGGATAGCAGACGCTTTGATCCAAAAACATCAAAAGAGAACAGTTCCACTAAAATAAATTTAATTATCAGAACATTTTGAAAGCGGAGAGATGGATGAACTGACATCCAATGCAGAATGTGATGCTGTTAAGCTGATGAAATATGCATGATGCAAACACAACCATTTACTCATGACTCCTGACATCATATGCAATTACATAAGTCATGAATCTTGCAATGTATGAATAGGTTTTGTCATTTGCCCATCCACCAAGCCCAGAATTAGAATGTATTTATTACATATGTATTAATGTATTTATTTTCTAGAGAAACTGAGCTGTTACACACATGATGTTCATTTCCAGGAGCTACCCAGGATTGGTGTAATAATACTGCTGTAGAATACCAATAAAGGAGAATATTTGCATGTCAGGGTTGAAGTGAGTGGTTTCTGGTACCTTCTGAGCTTGGTTGTTTTGTTGCAGACATTTCTTTACCCAAACTAGATAACATTATCAGTGCACTAATGATGTTGCCTAGCTTGGGTAATGAAATTTCTGCAAGAAAACAACCATGCTCAGAGAGCACCAAGGACCCCTTAAATCTAGACTAAAGTTAATGATAATATTGATAATATTTTACATTGCATATGTATGCCAAACGTAATTTGCTTCCGAAAGGCACACCGAGCATTAGAAATAACAAATCTGAACTGCAGAAATATGGATGACAACTAGCTGGCAGCAGAGGCACTTCAGAAAACTTTGTGCCTCTGTAATGGTCATTGTACTATTTGCTGCCAGATCTGATAGTTCCACTAAACTTTTTCTTTTGCTGTGCATGCATAGAAAGAGAGAATGGAACAGGCAGAACAGTTTTATGAGGTTTGTTCTCTAGTTCATTGGTCAAACAACTGAGAACTGAGTCTGACTTTACCTAGTAACTGTGATAAGTTGTAATTCAGATTGCTAATTGAGTCACCTGTTATTCATTTCATACTCCTGGGGAGACAAGTCAACCTGTATGACTACATGAAAGAAGACAGAAAAGTTATGATCTCTCTTCAAGAAGTTGGAGAACTCTGGCATCTCTTAATGAGATAAACACACTGTTGTCTTGTGCAAATAAGCAACAAGAAATTAGCACCAGTTATTGGGAGAACCTTACAGAATATCTTTGTTCTGATGGCTTTCAAAGAAGATTGGCCCAATGGATGGAAGACAACATTTTCTAGGCCAAGAGCCACATGAGGATTTGGAGTACTCTGCTATGGGTTACATTCCAAAAGCTAAAGACCCGGTCCCACTGGCTGATGGACGCAAAACGTATGCATAAAGGACACAGCGGACGAACAAAATTTCGGGGGTGGCTCCATCTGTTGTCATCCGCTCGCTCCAAAAAGTGGCAAAAATTTGCATAAACAGAACGCAAAAGAACAGAAAAGAACAGACGTGGGTAGTATGTGGCGGGGATGTTTAAATGGATGTTCATAGGAAGCCTAGTGGATGAAAGCGTATGGAAGCGGATGACACCTCCGAAGGGGTTCCGGGGGAGAATTTTTGAAGTGGACGCATAGCAGAAGGGGCAGATGCATAGCGGAGAAGCAGATGCATCACGGACGCCTATAGGAAATAAAATGGATGCTGCGCGGATGTATATCGGATGCAAAGCGTTCACTGCGCATGTGGGGAGTATGAATTGTGTCTGCTCGGCAGATATAAAAGGATGCAGCACGCAAGTCAGCATACAGGGGAAAGACGTGCTGCCAGATACATCTTGCAGGAACACCATGGTTCATCAGTCAGGCAAGAAGAGGAAGTCCGTGCCTACTCGTTCAAGCCCGGGCAAAATGAAGAAGGCCAGAACCAGCATCCCACCCACTGGCACTGACTCTTTGAAGCTGCTGCTGCTGCTGTGGTGGACCAGCCCCAAGGCCGTAAAGCCCTTCAAAGCCCTGCTGTTGAAGGCCCTGCTGCTCAAGCCCCTGAAGGCCCTGAACAATCTCCAGAAGACCCTGATGCTGAAGCCCCTGAAGGTGCCTGCTGAAGCCCCTACAAGAGAGAGGAAGAGGCAAGGGAAGGAGAAGGAGAGAGGCAAACAGTACACTGTTTCTGAGGAGCATGAGGATGAGGTGCTGGAATGGCTGAGGGAGAACGAGTACCTCTGGAGAAAGGGCCACAGACTGTATTGGGACACCAAGAAGAAGCAGGCAGCTTGGGAGAGACAAGGCAGAGAGCCTGGGGTACACTGCAGAAGTACTCCTTGATGGTGGAAGCACATGCCACACCTGGTATGGCAAGCTAAACCTCAAGAAATCTGGGCAGGCCACATGTCAAGCTCACTGACGGGAGATGTACATCATGGCCAAGTGCAGTTTTCCTGGAGGTGAGATCCGCCACCGAGGAGCAGCCCCTCTGACACCCCTCTCCCTCAGACAGCCCACAGACAGCCAGTCCTCTTCCAGCCGGAGCCAGCTACCCTGTTGCAGGCAGGTGTCTTCAGAGGGCCCCACAGCAGAAACACCCGACAGCTGCATTCCCATGCCGCAGACTTGGAGGATCCCGTGAAGGATGATGCCTGCTGTCAGAAATGGAGGAAGAAGCAGCAGCCACCAGAGGCCAACCCACCACCACCACCACCCCCAGCTCCAGAGCATGCAGGCAGAGAGGCAGACTGGAGGCCAGGACCAGGGCCCTCAGGAACAGTGTGCTGTTGGAGATCAGGACACAATGAAGATCAGCACAGAACTTCTCTCTCATGTGGTCCACTTGGACAAAGCATCCTCGGGCCAGAACACATCATCACCTACATGAGCCAGACTCTGAGAGACCTGCCTGAGGCCCAGTACAAGGTGATGAAGCAGAAGATTACAGCACTTCTGCACAACCCTCAAGGCCCAGCTGAAGCTGCTCCTACCCAGTCCAGGTCTGCTCCTCCACCCCAGGCGATGTCACAGCCCTTCCACGGCTTTCAACAGCCCCTCACCTACCAAGGCTACGACTACCAAGGACTTCCCACAGCAGAAGCAGAATTCCCAGTCCAGGCCAGGTTCATCGGCATGCCACAGACACCACATCCTCACCCAGCTGCAGACCAGACAGCCCCACTACACTCTCCCAACCCTCCTCCACCCACAGCTCAAGCCCCTCACAGACAATCTGTCATCATATTGGGCCTGACATCTCAAGTCCTTGATGAAGGGCCTCTCAACCTCATGGGACTGAGTCAGCTCTCGGATAATTTCCTGAACACATCACCACCTGTTGTACCCTCGGGACCAACCACCCCATGGTGCCTCAGACCAGCACTCAAGCCACAGCCACCTCCACAGTCCCTGCCCGCATAACAGCTGAGACCATGGAAACATGACTCAGAGTGACTGAGAATAGTGTCAGAGACTGAGTTGTACTTGTTAAGTTTATCTTTGCTAAAGACACTTTACTTGGTTCATTTTGCTTATTTAATAAAATCATAAAGTTCACCTAAGAAAGTTAATAAAGTTTATCTTTGCTTAAGACACTTAGTTTACTGGTTCATTTTTTTTACTTAATAAAGTGTTGGTGAACACTTTGAAAAAATGGTTAAGCCTTGAATGCTTGTGGGATAGATAAGGATAGTTGTGGGATAGATAAACCACCAAGTGCAACCATAGTGGGACTCTTTGGTCCACCATCCCAGTGAACCAGATGATTTTCTCCCCCTTTTTATTAGAAAATATTGGTTGCCGCTATGGGGCCTTCTGCATACTCTAGACATACTGCAGACATCTTAAGGGGCCTGACACATAGGCCGACGGATGCAAAAAAGTATGGTAAAAAGGACACAGCGGAAGAGAAAATATTCCATCCGTTGTTATCTGCTCTCAAAAGTGCCCCGAATTTGCACAAGCAGAGTGGACAACAATGGAAAGGAACGGACGGGGGAGACGTAGCCAGGATGTAAAGATTATCTTTGCTCACACACTTGCTTTATTTCTTTTAGTCAATAAAGATTGGGGAAACTTTTAGAAATAGGTTTAAGCCTTTGCATGCTTGTGGGATGGGTAAGAGTAAGCAGTGGGATGGGCAGGGATACTGTGGAATGGGTAATAGCTGTGGGATGGGCAGGGATACTTTGGATGGTAATAGCTGTGGGAATAGATAAACCTCCAGGCAAGCATTGTGGGACAAAATGGTCCACCCTCCCAGGTGCCACACCTTTGGCCCTTTATTATCAACAACAATTGATCACACATTTCAAATAAACACTACTCTTTATTAAATGCCCTGTTCATTGTAGGGCCCCACAATATACATGGCCCAATCTCATCAGTGTGATGAGACAGGCTGAAGGAAGCATCCATTTAAACATCATCATTCCTGTCTTGCCACCTCACTGCTCCAGCTGGGGAGTCACCAATGTTTCAGGAGGTTGCGCTGCTTCTTCCTTCACGTGAAGCTCTGTTGGGCCTTCCACCATCCACAGTGTCTATCAGGTTTCGCCTTGCCTCCATTCACCAGCTCCATATCCCCATTGCCTTGTTGGAGGTCCAAAAGCCTGTTCTGAACACTGACGGTAGCGGGTGCACATGAGATTGTGCAGGATGCAGCAAGCTTCCATGATCTCTTCACAGTCTCTGGGCGATCCTGCATGGTGGTGAGAAGTACCTGGGAACCTGTTGGCCAGGAGGATGCCAAAGGCCGTTCTCCACCACCCGCCTTGCCCTGGACAGCCTGTACTTGAAGATCCTCTCTTCACGGGTGAGGTATGGGGTGTAGGGCTTCATGAGGTAGGTTCTGAGGGAGAAGGCAATCATCCCCCATGATGAAGTAGGGCACATCTTGTGTGTCGTTGGGCAGGGGTTCTGGATCTGGGAAAGCCCATGATGGGGTTGCGTTCCAGCCCCTCCTTGAAGGGTGACTGGCGTTTTATACCTGGGCATCTGAAGATGAGCCGTTGCCTGAAGCATCAATGTACATGAACTTGTAGTCAGCATGTCGACCATGGCGAAAGGATGATGCTGAAGAAGCCCTTGTAGTTGTGATAAGTGACCCTGACTTGGCTGGAGCTTTGCAGGCCACGTGCTTCCCATCTATGGCTCCAACGCTGTGGGGAAGTTCCACTTCTGATACCACTGGCTCTGCAACTTCTTCCAGCCTTCTTCAGTGGAGGGGCACTGGAGGAGCTCCTCCAGGTATTCCTCGATGATGGCCTGCACCACTTCTCTGACCACAATGCTGATGGTTTTGTGTGGCACCCTCCAGCCATACTGCATGCTCTTGTACGTGGTCCCGGAGGCCAGGTAGGCGCAGAGTCAGTGCCACCTTGAGTCCAGGGTCCGGGCTGGACTGGAAGTTGTGTGCTCTGCTTGTTCAACCTGGGTCTCAGCCACCCACAACTTCATCAAACATGGCTGACAGCATCCTCATGAAGTTCTGGAATGCATGAGGTCTTCCTTCCTCAGCTCCACCATCAGCTTGTTATACAGTCCATACTCGGCGTCTTCTAGTGATCCATCTTCGACCCAGACACTTCTTTGCTGCTCCTTTTCTTCGCGTAGAAACAGGTGAAAGAGCCTGTAGATGGCTTTACACTGTTGTAGAATGATGGTGTGCTACCAAACAGGAGTGTGTGATGATCCATAGTGGAATGACTGGATGCTGTGGGAGAGCAAGAGCAAGAGCAAGGCTGAAGAGGTTTACACAGCAGGGCTGCTGGACTGAAAGTGAGATCCAGGTGAGTTCCTCCCCCTTTTATATGGAAATATAGGAAATACCACGGAGTGTCCTTTTTGCTTCCCTAGCATCCTGCAGACATCCTAAATATCCGAGATACGTCCCCTCTGCGAACGTTTTTTTCCGTTTTAATGGCTTTGTATGCGAGCTGCATCCGCTTTCATCCTTTCTCCGTCTGTGCCTACTAACGCTTTGTTTCTGTTCCGTGTCTGTGTTCGCTTCCTCCCTGTGTCCGTTTTCTGCTGGAGCGGATTTGAGCTACGCGAGATGCCGCAGCGAATGCCTAGCGGATATAGCGGATAAGCGGATGCGTAACGGATGACAACACGATGTAGAACGGATTTCCCCATATGCGTTTTGGATGCAGAACGCGGACACGTTGGATACATTTTCCACTCAAAAAGTTTTGTGCAGCTCAAAACTTTTTGAGCGGATGAAATGTCAGTAGACGGATGCTGGACGGATAGAGAAGTATGAAAAAACGGACGCAGTGAGTACAGAACGGAAGCATCGTGTTAACCAACGGATGGCAAGTGTTTCTCTCCATTTTACATCCTCTTTCCATCCGTTGGTGCTATGTGACAGGGGCTCTAAATATACGAGATACATCCCAGATACAAACATTTTGTCCATTTTAATCCTTTATATACGAGATGCATCCGCTTACATCCTTCTATTTTCCGTGCTACTAACGCTGTGTGGACATTCAGTGTACCTTTCGCTTCCTCCCTCTTTCCATTTTCAGCTGCAGCGGATGTGAGTTGAGGGGATGCCCTGAGGAAGCAGCAGAGGATACAGCGGACGTTTAATGGATGATAACGGACATAGAACATTTGTTGCCTGTATATGTCGGATGTACCATCATACGCAGCGGAAAGTTCATCCGTTCACAAGTTTTGCGGCAGCTCAAAACTTCTTGCACGGATGAAATTGCAGTGGACGGATGCTCGACGGATAGAGCGGCATGAAACACGTATGCAGTAAGTATACAATGGATGCATAGCGTTTTCCAATGGATGGCAAGCTTTTTTTAACGTTTTACATCCTCTTTGCATCCGTAAGTGCAGTGGGACCGGGCCTTTATGAGTGAGGCATGATAAAACCCAGGTTTAATTCATTTCATTTCAATGTACAATGATGCAAAATTCAGAAGAGTTGCTATGATTAGTCCCCAGCCATGGTCTTGAATAAACTTCATCTCCTGTCACATAAGAAATTTTTAGATGGTAGCAACAGGACAAATAAATGGCAATAGAGCTTGGCTGAGGTTGCTTTCTCATCTCCTGACTCTCTTGTGGAAAGCCAAGGATTGTTGGATGCCAACAGTTGCTCAGAATTTGATGTCAGCTTGGGGCTTGGAATCTACTTTGGATAAAGCAGTGCGATTCAAAACTACCCCAGAGAAAACTATAGTTGTTGGTACTGCATTTTTGCCAAGTATTCTCACTTGTCCTGAGTTTTTTGTTTTAGCAAAGGGAAGGATTCAAAGAGAGAAAACTTAGTAGCCATTCCTTACAAGAGCGATAATGTGAACAGATAAATAAATAAGCATGAGCTTCAGCATCAAAGACAGAGAGAGAAGAGATATGGGGAGGGAAGAGTGCTCTCATTATCAGCCAATAAACCAATAATCCATTAGTGACCAAGGTTCCTGAATAATATAGCACTTTTTGCCTGTACCATAATTTATATGGTAGACTAGAGAATAGACAGGATTATTAAAGCGAGGGCTACAGGATGACACATGATGCATGACCGTGAGGCATTGATCTCCACACAACAGGAAGGTGTCTAGACTGGGAGATGTATGACCCTGCAGTTCAGAGCTGGGAATATTTCATGTGAGGCCTAATGGAGTAGTGTAGTGCTGTGATGGATAGTATTCCTACTTTCAGTAGCAGTGCAGTTATAGTTGTGCTAATGCCTGACCTTTTTTCACTCCTTGTGTCCTTCATTCAGTCAGGATGACCCCCTTGAAAGAGACCAAAAGAGAGAAAGGGAGAGAAGGCCATAGAGAGAAAAGCAGGCAGAATGTCCAATTTAAATAAGATGCTTTTAATCTTGGAGGTTGTATGCTAGTTTGCAAAGATTGGGCAAGCATAAGGAGAATCTTTTTTTTCTTCCCGAGATGTTTTCACAGACAGTTCAAAGAATCAGTCCTTCATCCATTATTTTTGCTTTTGTTTGATGCATCTTCTGAGTTTTTGTCCTTTTATAGGAAATGATATAGGTAGCAGGGCTGTCTTAAAGGTGCTTTTTCAAAAGACAACTGGACTTTGTTTTTCCTTGAAGATGTTTTGCTTCCCATTCAAGAAGCTTCTGAAGAAGAGAGAACTGAAGATGTTTCTTGGATGAGAAGTGAAATGTCTAAAAAGAAAATGACCTGAATGACAGAATCTTCACAGACATGTTGCAAGACTGGATAAATCTATCAGTTTTGCTGGTTCTGACAATCAGTTTGTTTGCAGATCACGTTTGTTTCCAACTTGTTGATTCATTCGCTTGATTCATTATTGTTTTGCTTTTAAAAATGAAAGAAATTACCAAATTTTCAAAATTTCTTTTTGAGGATCAAGTATTATGATCTTTAGTTGTGTGGTCACATTTTCAATAAAAGGATTGTCTTGTATAAAGCAAGGTTGATCTCGAGCAATAAAACTTCAAAACTATACAGTATGTTTTCTTTTCCCTCTTTAAAATCCCTTCCTAACTCATTAAATCTGTCCAGAGTAAATGTATAAAATTATTTTGCCTTCTGCTCTCTTGACAAAACTATCCTCAAAGTCAAAGTAGAATGTTGATGTTGTAAGATGGATGATGCTTCATATGCTGCCTGTGCCCATCTTTTCCAAATTCTCACAAAATTTTCATTCCTTATTATGGATCTTGCAAATAGCTGAATTGGAGAGGGATTTTGGCTAAGTGGGAATTCCCTTTGAACATTCACTGGTTTTTGACTGTTTGGTGAGGCCAAAATAGTTCTGTATTCATGACAGATTATTTTAAATGTTCCAAAACATCTGTTGTAGTGTACTTTTTAAAAATAGCCTTCGGTTCCTAAGTGCCACTTTAAACATCATATTTATGATATATGTGTTACAGAGAGAACAATTTTCATTAATCTAAAGAGAATCAGTCACAAGCCAAAGATAGTTTTTGTGAACATTTCACAAGACTGAAGTATTTCCTTTACTTATGGAGGAAGGAGGAAAAGGAAGAAGAGGAGGAAAAGGAGGAGGATAACAGTGAGGGATATTGGAAATTGTAGTTTGACAATATCTGAAGGGCTACAGGTTATGTTATCTTACATGCTATGAGTAGGCAATATGTAAATCAGAACCCTTTTAATCTAGGTGATGTAAATATACTAGCAAACATGTTTGTACTTTAGTCATTACTAAGGACAACTGCAAAATCTTGTAGCACTCATGAATTAGATGGCAAAATACAACTATATTGGGAGAAAAACAGGAGCAGAAACATGTGCAAAATGATCTGAGTTGCTTCTACTTGATGGATTATAGGAACTGAATGAATACAACACATTCTATAAATCTGAAATCTCTTTCTTGGTCCATGCTAATTGCTAAAGATTAACCTAGTCTTCCAATAACTTGTTAAAAATACTAATTATTTAGACCATCCTTACTAATAGGCTGATCACATATTTTTTAACTAAGTACTTCTCCAAAGCTTGAAAAAATGTTAATTGGTGGAAATGTATTCCAGAGAAATAATACTAGGAAAAAAAAGCATGCAAAACTTAATGTCAATTTTTAACTGTGTGTATATCTGTATATACATTTTATAATAATTTTTAGCACAGATATAGCAATAGAATTTGGCCTAGCGATATATGCTATGGTAACAATAAAGCACAGTAAAATCATGAATAGTAATGCAATTGAAATTCTGAATGTCATCAGGATGAAGCTTATTAATATCTGAGCATTTTACAGTTGGATAGCATCAAGCAAGGACAAGCTGATTAGCATGTGGTTAGTAAATAATACATCCAAAGAGTGAAAGAATTGCTAAAGACAAAATTTAACAGTGAAAATGCCACCTGGGCTATACTATAATATAATATATTGCTAGAATTAACAGGACACAAGCTGAACTGGACAGTGCAGACCAAAAAAAACCCAAGAAAATTGATGATTATTCTCTATCCGTTACATCCTGCAGTGACAATGATAGATTATACCTGCACTGTGGAAATGGAGGCAAAGGTTTACTTGGGATCAAAAAAACTGTCAAAGAAGAAAACCATGCAGTGGCTGATTATCTAAAAGCCAGCCAAGAACAACCAAGAAGTTAAAAATTGGAACTTACTGAATGTACAAAATCAAAAAGTGAATATTGAAATAATGTAAAAAAAAATGAACAGAATGCTGGCAAAGAAAAGCATCTCCCATTGACTTGGCTTGTCAAAAGTTGTCTGGGAAGGTCACAAATAGTGATCACATGATCATGGGATGCTGCAACCATTGTAAATACATGCCAGTTATCTCCTGCCCTAATATGGATCATATGACTATGCAATGGCCAAGTATGAGGACTATACCACTCTCAATCCTTAATAAGACCAACCATACTTTCAGTACTGCATCCAGTTTTAGTCACCACACTATAAAAAAGATGCTGAGACTCTAGAAAATGTGCAGAGAAGAGCAACCAGGATGATTAGGGAACTGGAGACTAAAACATATGAAGACCGGTCACAGGAACTGAGCATGGCTAGTCTAATGAAGAGAAAGACCAGGGGAGACATGACAGCAGTATTCCAATATTTGAGGGGCTGCCACAGAGAGGAAGAGGTCAAGCTACTTTTCAAGGCACCTGAAGGCCAGACAAAAAATAATGGATGGAAACTGATCTAGAAGAGATTCAACTTATAAAAAAGGAGAAATGTTCTGATAGTGAAGACAATCAGCCAATGGAACAGTGTGCCTTCAGAAGTTGTGGGAGCTTAATCACTGGAAGCTTTTAAAGGTAGATTGGACTGCCATTTTGGGGGGATGGTGTAGGATCTCCTGCTTGGGTGTGGGGATTGGACTAGATGACCTACAAGGTCCCTTCCAACTCTTTTAATTTGGTGTTAAGTCACTTTTTTTCAGTGTCATTATAAGTTCAAATGGTTGCTAAATGAATGATAAGTTGAGGATTGCCTGTATGCCTATTAGTCTTCTCCAACACCAAAGTTCAAAGTGCTTAATATTATTTTTTGTCTTGCTTCTTCAAAATCCAACTTTTACTTGGAATGTCATAAAGAAACCATTGCCTGCACAACTCTGATCTGAGGTATAAAAACATAATTGCATCTGAATAAATCAAAAGCTTGCTACTGTACCAGGGCTATTCTGTAGTGACTGTGGATTTACGGAATAAATATATGGAATAAATAAATATTTGGAGTATTTTAGTGATAAAAAACCATACAGTTTGCATTTCTATGTTAATTTCTTGCCAGTGTTAAGAATTTGAATAGTAATATGATGCTTTTTAAAGGCTCATATTAAGGAATAAACATGAGATTTTTCCCCTTAATACTATTAAAAACATCATTTCCAATGATTGCTGAAGATTATCTAAAACATGAAAAGATCTTCAAATCTAGATATCGGTCTATCCATTAAGGTTGCCCTGCGACCTTTTAATCTTGCAAATTATACATTATCCAACCTTTCATTATGTCACTGATGCAAATAAATCTGACATAAAGGAGCACTTTGTGATTTCAATATAATCATGAGTGTATAGTAACATAATTTCATTGGAAGCAGGTAACCAATGTTTAATGGCCAATTACCGCTCGTTATTATCCTATGCAATAATTTTAGCATTCAGAATGGAGCTCACATATAAAACAACATGTTTGATCATTTTTTTGCAAAATAACTTAATCTTACCAGAGGGAGAAAGCATACAGGACACTTGTTGCAATCCCAGTATAAGGACGACTGTCAATATTATTCTTTGTGTTTGCTACTCAATCATTTCTCACATTTAATGAGCAAGCAAACCAAAGGTGCTTCCTTAAAGTATCCTAAAATATGCTATCATTTTCTAAGGATGTTTGGAAGAAGTAACATAGGAAGAACATCTCACCACAGATATGCTGTCATTTTCTCTCTTCAGAACAAAGTTATCTTTGGATGGTGAAATTGGGAACAAACTGTTATTCTTAGTCTATATCAGTCAGTTATTCTTAGCCTATAAACAGGTACTCCCAGAATACAAAAAGCATGTTGTCCTTGCTTAGTGCTTTGTTGTTACATGTCAAAAGTCTATCAGAAAGAGAGAAATGGCAACTCTCTATTTTGAACACAGTTGAATAAATCTGATTCCAATTCCTATTTCAAAGACAGGAGCACTCAGCAAACGATTTTGTGGGATTAGTTTCTGCCTCTTGTTTTCTGATGTAGTTTCAGATTTACATAACTGATTCTTATAGTCTTTCCCATCAGTTCGGATGAGAGTGGGCAGGAATGTAACATTACTGAATTCTTATCAAAAGAAATAGAATGAATGTGTTGATTTTGTAGACTTTGGAGACATGTAAAATGACAAATGTCAATCATACTGGCAGGGTATAAGGTTCTTGACCCAATTCATAAACATCTGACTATCCCAAAGGAATGGTTAAGTGAGTTTTGCTCCATTTTACAACCTTTCTGGTCACAGTTGTTAAGTGAATCATTACAGTTGATCAGTTACTAATCTGCCTTCTCAATCTAGTTTGCTTGTCAGAAGGTCATAAAAGGTGACCACATGACCTTGGGACAAGTAATAGTCATAAATATAAATATTATATTTATATTAAATAAATATAAGCATCTGAATTTTGACCACATGATCATGGGAGTAGGGCAAAGGTGAAAATAATCATAATTCATATTTTTCAGTGCTGTTGTAACTTTGAACCATCACTAAATCCACTGTTGTAAGTTGAGCTCTACCTGTATAGATGGTCCAGTACCACTTTGAGTTGTCATATGTGTATCTGGATTAGAATGAGTAAAGAATAATAGAACATAGCTAGGCTATACAAATCCAGATGATCACTAAAAGACAAACTATGGGTTAGAGATTGATATCTTTCTTGCAGTTTTCTGGCCCAAATATCAGTTCTAATATCATGGCTAAATTTATCTTTCAGTAAATTCAAGTATGGTACCCCTCCAATGTTTTTTTCACAAAGCAAAATGGATTCCACACTGTAAGAGTAAAACCACCATGCAGGAATTTTCCAGGGCTTTCACTAATGCTTATGAGATAAGAAAATTTATGCAAAATATGTTACTGAAAGAAATATCATTGCTTCCCTGAAGAAAAGCATTCTGCATCCCTAGCACATAGTTATTTATTAAAGAGAATTAAATTTTGCAATAGCTGGTTCAATCCTGAGGGTGGGTTGCGTGTTGACTAAACCACAGTCTTTTTAGTAGCTGTACTATGGTCAAAGAAAAAGGATCAGGTGGATTCCCTGTTTTGTCCGGAAAAACACGAGGTAGACCGGGTTCCAACAGCAAAGTCTTTATTTTAAGTCAGGATGTAGAAAACGACATTGGCTCAAGCCACGCGGTATTCTTTGAGAATATCCTTTTTCCTGGCCCGCTTGAGCCCAATGACAGTTGTTTTGATTTTTTGGCCTGCCTTCCCGCGGCTGCAGGGATGGTTCAAAAGGAACCAATCCCTTAATCGTTACTTAGTAAGCCAATGGAAATGCCATTATTTTGAAGCCAGTTATTTGCAATTACAGACAGCTACCCCTCCCTCTTGGTTTGGGTCCTACGTCGTGACGTAGTCGGTCGCAGTAGGTGGGGCTTGTCTTCGCGGGGCTCGAGGCTCGAACCACTGCGCGGGTTCACTTTGTGGTGCTGTGTCTTCGAGCCGGGCGTTCGGACTGGTGTTTGGCTGTTCCTCTGGCGCTTACTCTCTGGAACGCGGTGCGCTGGAACGGGTGAAGGGCCCTGCCATCGATGCCGGACGCGCGCTGAGTTTGCTTGGGCCGGCGGCCTTCGCCGCTCCGTCGGCGTTTCCTCCGTCGGCAGTGCTTGAGCCGGCTGTGGGCTGGCCTCCTTTCGGGTGGAATTCTTCATGCAATTTTCTCCAAGAACAGTGAGTCTTCATTTTGCTGCTTTTTGATCTCGTTGTTTTTTCGGCAGTTGTTTTAACGGTTTCTTGTATTTATGTTTTCGTAGTTTCCCCCCCCTCTTTGGTTTGAAAATTCCATCCGTTTTTGTTGTTGTTGCTGGGTTGTGGTTCATCGTATCCTGCTATTCAAGTTTCGGGACCGGGCTGGTCAATGTTGCCCGCTTCCACGTCCCTTGCCAATCGTCTGACCGTTAATCGCGTTATGACTTGGTGGCCTGTTTAAGGTCCTGTGATTTGTCCGGTACCCGGACAATGGCGTCTCGGTCTGTAAAATTTTTGCATATACCAGATGCCAATTTTAAAACTCCTGAATCGTAGTTAGAGGAGTCAGGGGGGTTTTCGTGGTGTGAAGTTTGGGTGTAGCCTGACTCTAGCTGCACGATATGGTTTCCTCCGCCATCAGTATGTTTCTGACCATGGTGGTTTTGTTGGTTGTGGTAGCTTGGGTTAATGTTGGTGAGTGAGTAGCGCTGTTTATTTTGCTTTGGATGTCCATTGTTCCATTCTTTCCTAGGGACCCTCCATTGGTAAACCTGAGCCATAGCTCTTCAGCCGTATCTAACCGTGGTTGCCGCCCAGGATTGAGCCGGCGCTGGTGAGGGCATGTTCTTATACCTGGGAGGGCTAGGTATTGTTCGACGAGAATTAGGCATCTGGTTTAGTTGAGCGTCCAGTTATCGGAACATGAGTAGCGTCTGGCAGGCCGTGGGTTTGCAAACAGTTTGTCAAGTTTCCCTTATTACCATTTCTGTTGTCGTTGATGAGGCATAGAAATTTTCCTCTAGCCAATTTTGAAGTATGCCGTCCACGACAATCAGAAAGACTGTTGTCCCTTGGTGGGGCATGCCGAAGGTCGATATGGATCTGAGACTTCTTGGGCCCGCTTCCGGGGGCGAGCTGCCTTGGGTTCCCAAGTCCTTTATAGGTGCCTTTGGAGAGCTGGTCTGGCTCTTCTGGCATTTGTGTGGCACGAGGGTGTACCGTCAAGTAGTTCAATATGTCCTGTATACAATGCCGCGGCCACCAGACATAGCCTCTTGCAATGGCTTTTCATTTTAAACAATTCAGGGTGTCCCTCATGCAACATGGCTCAGAACTTCGGTTTTGTATATTTGTTTGGAATGAACTACCCGCTTCACTGTCCACAATGTAGGACATCCTTCCTAATAGATAGTATGGTTTGTCTGGTTGCGAATGGTTTAAAAGGTCTCCGGTTTTTTGATTTATCCGGCCAGCCTCTACCTACCCAGTGTAAGTATATCGGGCTGGGCGGTCAGTGGGTCCCTTTTGCCGTGGATGCCTCTGCGAATCATGCGCCGGAGATTGGTAAATCGGGGCAGTCGTCTATTTGTAGGGGCGGGTCATCGTTGGTGGCCGTGGTCTTCTTCCGCTGCTTGGCAATGGTGCTTCTGCTTTATAAAGCGGTTGCCGCAATGGCGATTTGTTTCCCTGGCCGGTGTAGTTAGGGTGTAGTGAGTAGCTGCTAGGAACACTCCCGACCAACCGTAGTCTCCATTCTCGCTCTGGGGAGGATGTTTTGGTGTGGGCTTGTTGTCCGCGCGAAAATTCCAAGTAGCGGTTTTGTGGGTCTGTGACAAATATTTGAAAGCCCGCCCATTACAGGTATTCATGAAAACGTTTTCAGCTCAGCGATCAAATGTGCTAGGGCCTCTCTGTCCATGCGTTGCTAGTAGTCTCCCTCGCTTATGTGACAGAGTGTTTTTGAGTAGTATGCGACGGCGCCTCTGCTTCCCGTACTCGGAAGCTTTGGTGGCTGCAGATGGGGTCCGACTCCAATTCGGTGATGCGTCGCAAGTCACTCTCGAGTGGTAAGGTGTCGCTGAATGTTGGATGAGAAACGGTATGCTCGAGGGTTAGCAATCTTTTTATTTTTGTTGAAAGGACTTTTGCGTTTTCTTTTTGTGCGCCCCAAGTCCAAATTGCTTTTTTTGTCCAGTCACCGGTGTAGCGGGTTATGCTATTGTGGCCTTATTGGTAGGATAAGTCGTGTGTAACAAATTGTATTAGACCCCAAGAATGGCATGTACTACGCTGTTTGAGTGTCTTTGTGGTTCTGGTGCGTTTATTTATGGCTTTTGGTATTTGCTTTTCGGTGGGGTGTATACCTGCTCCGTCTATTAAATAGGCCGCAGGAAATCGAGACTCTTATGTCGTTATGCGCCAAAGGCAGGCCAGCCTTTCTTTCTGATTTTTTACTTTTTAGATCCAAGCCTTCCCTGGAATTTGGTTAGTAACGCTTTTTTAGATGTCTGGTTTGAGTTGGTTTTGGTTTTTTGCTGAGAATTGGGAGTCGTCGAAGTACGGTAGAGACTCCTTGTATGTGCTTTTAGGGGAGCGCGTTCAGATGAGGCTGTTGAAAGACGTCCTGGGCCCACACCTGACTTCCCAATTGGAGTCTCGTTGAAATCTGAATGCCGCCTGTTGTGTGTAACTAATAGTCTGTGCCTCCGCTGTTTTCGGGGTCTTGGGAGTTTTGTTGGGTTGCTTGTGCCAGGTCGAGTTTGGCGAAAATTTTTCCCTCCCCCCCAGGGAATGGTTAGCAAGTGACTGGACTAACTGGCACCGCGGGTAGCGCTACTGTTTGTAGTGCGTGTTCAGGGTCGCCTTGTAGTCACCACAGATCATGCGGAATTGACCTCCATCAGGTTAATCGATGTGACTATCGGCGTTTACCCATTTGCATGGTCTACCAGGCTCTAGCACCGCCGTGGGCCTACTAATTTATTTAGCTTGTTCCTCTGTTTTGTGCTTTTAAAGCAAACGGAACTGCGCCGGGCTTTTAGTCTTTATGAGAGGGGCTACTTGTGGGTTCGTATGACTGAAAG
>BHFT01039761.1:18159-45317 GCA_004320025.1 Laticauda laticaudata | reverse complement strand
CCTTAACTTTGTTAATGCTGACATCGTGAATGTCTACACTTTAGGCATTTTTCAGTCAGGCATAGAACAGCCATTGCCACATCCCTTAGCTGTTAAATTTTCTATTTGCTGCTGGTTGGAAGTGCCTATGGTGACCTTGAAAGATTACAGACAAAAAATAGCAAAAGCCACGTGAGGTAAATCACTCTCTCCATTTTCACCAAGCTTTCTTTCAAATGTGTTGGACTACAAGCCACATCAACCTCAGCCAGCATTGCCAAACTGGAGGGGGGCGAAGTTGGATAATACTCTAACCCATTTATAAATGAAAGCCTAAAACTGAAATGCACTGCTTGGCACTTTATGATGAATGACTTTTCCCAGGCATGATTTATATAAACATTCTTTTCCTATGAAATATAAGAACAGTGGTAACTGAAAGAAAATCTGCGTAATTCTCCTTCTGAAAAGACATATCACAGTACAGAACCAAAAGGAAAAAACAAAACTATATTATAATTCAGAACTATTTTTAAAATATTTTAGGTATAGAAATATAAAACATCCCAGAAACATACCAAATTAACTAAATGGAGACTTTGTGAAAGAACTAAGTACTCACAAATATAGATCCAGTTCTGGACTAAAGTTTCCAGGATTAGCCAGACTCTAAAATGCAATGAGACTCCAAAATTTTAAAAATCCAGGCTTATAATCAAATATAAACTATCACAGATAATTCAGTCTATACTGGGTCCTCAGTATACTCAGTCAGTTTAAAATGCATGACTAAAATAATAAATAAAAATACAATGATTGCTTAATATGTCTTGGTTATTTTTATTCATGTTATTGTTTATTCATATTATTCATATATAAAAAGAGTTATGGTTTAATAGAATCATTTGCTGATTTTGTTTTGCACATTTTACATTTATGATTCATATTAATAAAAACATCCTGATGCATAGTATAATAAATTATCTCTACTTATGGCCATAGTAAACGTTTGCCATAGTAAACATTTGGAATAAATTTGCTTTCAGTTTTTTTCACTTTTTTGTTTTGCATGAAGATAATTATTTTTGGCTTCTGACTGCCATGACTACATTGGCCATTCTAACCATGATCACTTTTTGAATGAAAATACACTGGGTTTATTAGGGAGAAAAGTTACAAACTTGACACATTAAAACTTGACACATTAAAAAGAATACGTATTAATGAAATAGAATTCTTTATTCATGGACAATGCAGCCAAAGACCAGATAGCTTCTAAAAAATCAATTACCGGTATGTACATTATAACTAAAGATAGGTATACAAAGCAGATATATCTTAATTCCTTTTCAGTTTGCTTGATATATTAAGGCTGGAAGATTTTCCTCTAAAATTCAGGATATGGATCTCTGCCAGAGAAGGTAGGATTTAGATCTGATGGACCAGACATATTGTCTGTTTTGGTTTTTAATTAATGAAAGCTCCTATTATGTCCATTTGTTTACTTAAATATAAAGTAGAATAAACCTGAGTCTTTAAAGACAAACATTTAAATCTGTAGTTAGTCCAGAAAAATACACATCTTAAATAGTTTTGGCAACTTTATCAGAAATGATGAAGAGTAACACAGTTTCTTCAGAACAATGTTTCTGACATTCACCAACTCATTACCCAAACAATGCATCCAATAAATTTTTGCAATGTGTGCATCTTCAATGAAAGCAAAAAGAATGTATAATTGGTGGAACACATGAGTTTAAGTTAAGCCAACAACACTAAGAATTCAGGCGGGTGGTAAAACATCTCTAATAAATTATATATATTCGTGTGTGTGTGTGTGTGTGTGTGTGTGTGCAAGCAGTCATTTATGTATGCATAATATATAATAGCATGTATAAAGTGCATGGTCTGTAATTTTTTTGTGGCTATCATCTGCAGATAGTTTTTGAAAAAAGCTTGTCCTTTCCTAAATCTAACAAAAATCACCATGCTGTGTGGGTTATTTTTCTCTATCTCTTTTTCTGGCTTATAAGTTATTAGCAATTTACCAGGGGTAAAGGGCCATACTAATACTAAATGGCAAGCCAGGAAACATACCATAAGAAATACTGAGCAGGGCCAGGACAAAAAATTAATTTGATTTCATTTACACATCTGTTTAATTACAATTGTACAGAACTACTGTGACTACTATTCAGTCATGTATTTTAAAATGTTCTTCTCCTGCAGTGAAAGTTTCCATTTGATTACAATTTTTCAAGATCTCTGAAGGCATTACATAAAGCACTAGAATTTTACATTACATGCCATTCTGCTTTAGGATAAAACTCCAAGTCTTAATCTGGTTAAAAACACTCATCCAAATGTCTGTATGTGTGTATAGAATTAGTAACCGAGATTTGCCATAGATTACAAATTAACCCTTAATTGATTTGACTGCAACAGAGTAACATGACTGTCTTCTAGAAACTGGGACATTCCATGATTACAAGTAATGCTTTTTATTCAATCAAACTATGAGATTAACTGTATTGTGTCATAGAACAGTATCATAGATTTGGTGATTATTATTGTTATTATACACACACATATCTTCACAATATTTTAATGAAATTATATAGACCCAGTCATGCAGTAAGTTCCATAGCTGAGAAGATATTGAATTCTGAACTTGGTTCTCCTTACTCAAAGGCTCAGAGATATTCTTTCATAAATGTAGTCAAAGAAGAGAAAGCAGCAGCCCTTGGTCCCACTGCCTGGGATGATTCCCTTTTTCCCATCAATTGCTTGTCCTATAGCTTCAACAAATATGATTACTCATGGTAAAGCTACCAAATCTGATTGCAAACACTATTAGACAATTGCAAAAAACTTCTGTATCTCTTTGCGGTCGTGCAAGGGTAGGATTCTACCAGTTTGCACCTATTCTCTAGAACCGGTTGTCAACTTTCTAAGTAGTCCAGAGAACCGGTTGTTAGAAGAAACTACTGGCTTCATCCTGTAAGGAAGGCAGGAAGGAAACATTCTGGTGTTGCTTACAGAAACTGCCTCTCCGTTAACCCTTATTACATTCTTGGCAGGACTGGACTTCCTGTCTCAGGAACGTCTCTGGAGTTTTTTTCCCCTCCTTTGCTGGTACTTTGCTTGTGTGGAGTGACCATTCAAAATTACAGTGGCACTGAAAGAAGTGACTTATGACCATTTTTCATACTTACGACTATTGCAGCATCCCCACAGTCATGAGAGGCCAGACGAGGAGATGAGTGCCTCGATGTGAGTGATATTGAATTGGCCACGCCCAGCCAATAACATGACCACCAAGCCATGCCCACCACCTAAGCCACGCCCATAGAACCGGTTGTTAAAAATGTTGAATCCCACCCCTGCTGTTGTGTCTTGTGAACTGGCTGTTGCCAGTGTTGTCATGATGATAAATGGAATCCCAAAAGGAGCCTTAGCAGAAGAATAGCACAGAAAGAATCCTGGTAGAGAACCAGGCACTGGGAAGATACAGTACAGCACTATTTTTCTTTGGGCTTTTTCTATTGGTTATTACAATCTCTAGTTCCTCTTCTCTGCCAGCTGAACTTTATTAGTGAAATCATCCTCCTTCCTTCACAGCAAAACCAGGATTGAATTATACACTTAGAATCATACTTTATTTTCCAAAACAGACCATACACTGGTAAACTGAAATATAACTTACTTGGGCTTAGAATCTTGTGTGCATTAAATCATCATGTTTTGCAAATCATAATTTAGAGTTTAGTATTATGTAGACCTAGACAAATGTAGTTAATTCAGTAAACCATAGTTTAATACAGTGCATAAAATTAATCAAAGGGTCCTGTTGCAAATCCACACAGGGATTATGGCCACTACACTCCCAACATTAAGGAACAGAAGGACAGGACTTCAGTGGTATTGCTCTCAGTGTATTCATCACGTACTCCAGGGTTGCATCTACATTAAAATAGAGCTTTGAAAAATGCCTATATATTTAAAATTCATGTGGTAATTATGGACATTTGGACAATATTATAAATGATTTATTGAAAAAAAATGCTGGAAGCAAAATATAACGGAGCTTTAGCATGAACTAGATTTATATTCCCATTTCTTGATCTTCATTTTTTCCATTTTATCCCAACCAACAAAATCTGTTAGACCATCCATGGACCTGCTAAATATGTTAGGTCAAAATTTGTATTTCTGAAGATTATGATTTTTATTCCCATGTCTCCATTGCCTCTATTGTCAGTCACCAACAGGCTCAGAAATTGCTATATTCAGTTCCCAGGGCTAGAAAGAGATTGGAAAGGTTTATTGAAGACAATTATCAAGAACTGTTGAAGATAGAAATTTAATTTTGCTTTTTTGAAAAAGGGTACCAGATTTAGAGGTCTCTGTGCTTATGTAGATTGCCTCAGACCAAACTGCTGACTTATTAGCATCAGTTATTTTTGCAGCATTTAAAACTAAACTGCAAATTTTATATTCTTTGGAGAAAGTGAATGATTGGCATTAATAATTTAACAATCTGCTTATTTCAAATAGATTTCAAAAGAATGCTACAAACACAGTGCAATTACAGTCAAAGATCAACACCTTAGCATGCATCATTCAGCTGGTTCTTATATAAAACCAACATGCTTTTATGAGCTGTTTTCACGATAGCAATGGTAATACTTGTACTGATATTGAACAGTTAACAGTTACTAAACACAGTCAAGCTTCATATAATGTTTCATAGCTGTTAAAAATGTTTCTGTTTAAACATTGCATGACATTTTATATAGATAGATCAATGTCTACGCTCTAGTTCTTTGGACAAATGCATAAATAAAATCCTATCCTTTGTCTGAAAAGCAAACGCAGGCAGAGATCTGTACAGTTATTTCCAAACTGACCCTTGGGATTGCTGGTGATAGAAAATTGTCTCACAACAACAGCAGCAACAACTGCTCATTAGTATCCAGCACATTTCATGTTTTCCAAATCCTTCATGCATTTTATCCCACGACTGCTGCTAGTTTTCCAAATGCTACCTAACCATTTAGAATGGCAAATAAAAGATATTATAATAAATAGGTGGCTTCAGATGTGTTTCTAGAGACAAGATGCAAATTAACAAAAAAAAAAACCACCAAATACTAATCTTGCAATAAAAGGCACATATTTTTGAATATTGTAGTTGCCCAAATGATTTTGGAATAATCTCAGCTGGTGGTCTGGATGTAATGCAAGAAATAAAATATGGTCAATATTTATGTGTATAGAAAATGCAGGGGGGAGGAAATCTTCCTTCTTATGAGGACTTTCCCTACCATAAGTGCACAGGCTGTTTGGAATTTTGTTTAGAAAGCAATTAACTTACAGCAGAGTTCAACAAAATTATGAAGAATGAATACTGTAACCATAGCTCTATCTGAGTCTTATAATACAGTACATTTAAAAGAGCCAGCTTTTGATTTTCCAATTTGGAACTGGGAGTTAGAAAACCTGAACATTTAATACCTTTAGTTAATCAGCCACTTAAAAAATATGGCTGTTTTTTTTTAAACAAATTAAGTTCTTAGTGGCTTCACCAATTTTTTTAGTTTAATTCAAGTGAAACTAAAGATTACATTCAAGATTCATAGAAGCCCAGGTGTAAAAAGTAGTTGACTGGGACCATAGTGTCTTGGGCCTTTCCTCTTGTCCTTTTTTTAATGTTGGGATTCTTTGTTTCTCGCCAGTCTTCTAGCCACCTCAGCAGATACCTTCCAAACATACATCTTATGGTTCTATACAAAACTTCTAGCCAGAGCTTCTTGGGACTTGAGATACCATATGCTTAGCCCACCTTGAGATACTGTATGCTTATTATCATCACTACCACGCTACCACAATGCACTTTACTTCAGGATTGCCTCCAAAATAGAACTTCAATGGGTATAAAGTTATTCATAATAAAAGACTACAATCAGTTCAGCAAAATATCTTTTCTTGTATTACTCCATTTGTTACCTATGGTTCCAAGTACAATTCAAAATGTTATCCATCACCCATAAAGCCCTTCATATATTGGATCCAATTACTTTCAGGACCATCTACTAGAGGTAGATTTTTCCTATCCTACACCTTTAAGTGAAGAAAGAATGCTACATATTCCACCTTCCTGAAGCTCTGGGTATGGGGAGCCAAGAAGCTTGTTTTTTGTGCCAACCAATCCTTGCCAACTAGTCTATATCATTCATCCCAATAAAAGGATGGCCCTCTTCCTGTTAACATTCAGGAGGGATATAAACACAATTTTTTTTTGCCAGGGCTTTGATCTGTAATTCATAGAGATACTTCTATTGCTATGTATTATCAGTCAAATTTATTGTTTTGATTAAGGTAGCATAGACATGGTGTAAAACAAATATGTAATTATTTGCACACAAAACAGTATTTTGCCTCCCTAGATGACTAAATAAATTAATTCAGTTCTAGGATATTTGGGGCCATAGGTAAAAGATGCTCAATGAGAAAAGGCAGTCCAAGCCTAAATTGTACATCACTTATCACTTATATTTTAATTCAAATAGCACATACCTTAATCTCTTAATGAAAAGAAACATGGCTTCATGAAGATGTTATTACACTACTTTAAAATTCCTCCTTAGTCATAGAATACCAGAAACTGGAAATAATTTTAAATCTCTAATGAGGATTTAATGAAATCCTCTAATGAGGATTTAATTAATGAGGATCTTCTCAGAATTCCATCTATTTACATTTTCTTCCCTTTTTCAGTATTTTTTGTAAATTTCCCTTTGCAACCATAATAGCAGGAATTAAGTTTTTTTATGGTGGCAGGAAATATTTTCTTAACAGCAAAGATCTCATCAGTAAAAAGGAAAAAATAAATTAATGTTTTGAATGCTGAGTTAATAACCGTTCCCAGATTTATATCACATAACAACAGAATAGCAATGTTTTCGAAATAGATTTGTTTTGTGTGAAACAATAGAGCATGTGCACTATATGCTGAAAATCTCAGATTTACTACCTGGTATGTAAGCATCCCCAGTTAAAAGAATCAGTAAGTAACAGATGGGGAGGAATTCCCCCTTCAGTGAACATGAATTACCAATCAGAATAAAAAATACAGAATAAATCAACGGCCACCAGTGGCACACAGGCTACATGTGCTCTCAACTCTTTTTTTATTACCACCCAAAGCTCCTCAAGATCATATTCATATTCCCAAACTTTCCAGAAAGTTTAATGGGTCTATTTCAGTAAGAATGCCTTACCACAAGAATCTCCAAAAAAGGTCCCCAAAGTATGATTACCATTGGAGGGGAGGGAGAGAATAGTTCCTTGTCTTACTAGTAATTGTTCATCATTGCAATATATTTGTGTTGCTTTATATAAAGGGCCAATACATTTCAGTTGCTTCACTTACATGCCTATATCAAACACATCTTCCCTGAGCTTGAAATCTAACTTTAAAATAAGCAGATCCCAAGATGGAATCCAATGTGAACACAGGAATGTTGCTGTTTAAATTATTATGCAGTTGTAGCTTTCTCTTAAATGTGGCATTAAGCCACATGCACTCTCCATTTGGAAATTACTTTAACCACCGATTATTAAGCCAGACTTCCCTAGAGCGAATTTACAAAATTTCCCAGTGCACAGTAATTGACAAAAGGAAAAATTCCACTGGAGCCATTAAAGGTCCTGGGGGCTGGAGTTAAGGATTACGTTGCTCATTATGGACAAGAAGAACAAGAAAAAAAGGATTACTAAATACAAGAGAATTCCCTGGTGTGTGGGCTACAAACTTTACCATCAAGTCCTTCTTAATTGTATCATCGTACAAAATACATACGTGTCATTATTTTTTTTTTGAATCACTTCAGTGACTGCATCACAAAGTCAGATCAGATACACAGTATGTAAAAGAGCAATATTCATTCATTTGTGAAATGCAGCAGGGAGAGACCTTTGTAAGATTCTTTGTGGCTGGGCATGTGTGATTAATCTGCTAGTCGATAATTATCTGGTATACAGAAGTTACAGATGCTTCCTGTTAAGTAATAAAAATATAAGGTTGTTGCAAAATATGACATCATATTCTCTAGAGTAATTTTCTCAACTTCAACAACTTTAACACCACTCTAAAGCAAGGATGTCCAAAGTTCAGGCTTACTTTATTTTTATTAAAATTCCAAAATCCACAGTCCATCGCCTGCTGCAAAATACATGTGCTTAGAATTAAAATATTCTGAAGCCAAGATTTATTTTGAGTACCATGATTGAACGGGATTCATATTGGTTGAGGACAAAAAATAATTCTGACTTTAAGCTTAATTTCAGAGATCTAGCTTCAAGTGAAATTATTGCTGCTGTTCCAGACATCTCTTCTTTGCATTCTTGTATTAAGGAGTGCGCAAAAAAACTATAGCAGCTCATGGCAGGCCTTGTATATGTTTGGGGGGTGGGGAGGTTCTTTTTACCTAAAAATGTATCTAACAAACAAACAATCAACAACCAAAAGCAGGAAATGGGTATCAATTTCAACTAGATAGACAAAGCATATAAATGAGCTTCATTTGATGCACCTCAATCTTAAACATAGTTTAGTTAAAGGCACAGTCCAAATCTTATCTGTGTGTCTCCTGCGTAATGGAATGGCTTAATTTTTCTTATTCCACTGTGAACCCAAAGACACTACCAAGAAGTACCAAATTTGTTAGTTGTAAAAACTGTTTTTTGCTTATCTTTCCTGGATGTTTTTCTTCTGGCACCCCTTCTTTCCCACCAAGTTTCTGGGATCCTAGACCACATTAAGAATAATCTTCCTTTGCTTCCCTAAAGAGAGGTTTGTGTGCGATAGTTTGCACAAGGAAGGAGAAAGGAAGCATTATATTTTTAAAAACCTTCCTAATAACCTGTTATTAGACACTGATTTACATGCAATCCTCTTACTCCCTTTAATTTCACAGCCCCTTTGAAACAGCTGCTCCATTGCAACTTGCTCATCTTGCTGAAAAGAAATACATCACAAGCCGTTTGCCTTAAACTAGTAGAAAGTATTAATTTATGAGCTGTTTTTAGTGACCTTCATACAGTTCTGATGTGCTGGGTAGGTTCTTGTGCCAAAATCTCTCAGACAAGGTTATGTTAACCCAAATCAACCTCATTCCTTCAATCATATTTGAAAGCCTGAGCAGCCCAATTAATACTAACATAAATATCATCAATCCATTTAACAACTGATTAATGCCCTGTATGTGAATTCCATCTACTTCTTACTTCTGGAACAAATGGAAGGCTATAATTAACTGTCTCAATTAGCTTCTTTAATCCAATTCCATATTAGATACCTAAATTTTAGTTTACATCAGGAAATCTGGAAAGTTCTAATAATTTCATTATGGATCCCTCAGTAAATATGAGAGGGTTTTTTGTGAACATTTGTGTATATTTTCAACTCCATGGAGAAAAATTCCTGATATTTGTAAAGGCTTGAGTGATCAGAAACCATAATTAAATAGGGAAATGTCTTGATCATTTCTGAGATTGTGGTCAATCTTAAAATTAATATATGTTTAATCTGAGCATATCTGGGACATACACTTCTTATTGATGCCTATAGTTAAATGGGTTAAATCCTTTTCCTGAATCTACGGGTTCTGAATGGCAGGGGCCACCCAAAAATCACACTCATTTTATCTTCCATATTATGCAGGACAATGTTAAACCTATAAAGAAATGTCATGGAAGCTCATACAGTGCTACAGTGACAAAAGGTCATTAGGTCATACAGTGGAACTGTATCTAAAAACTTAATCAAATGAAATAAGTATGCATTTTTTATTTCTATTGTTCAAAGCTTTGAAAAATTATCAAAAATGAGAAGTCACTTCAAAGCACCAAACAACTTGTTATCTAGCATGCTGTAGTAGATTTGAGTATGTTGTTTTTCCTATGCATGTTTCTAACATACACACCAATCTCATATTCTGGCAGATTGCAGATTGTTTTTAAGGAATTAAGCAGATTGCAATAGTTAATTCATTTTATAGTACTATAGTATTACATATATTCTACACCATGAACATCCAAAAGTCAAATAGTGTAACTATAATTATATGAGTGCTTACTTTCCACTGCCATTATAAACAATATTTCTATTAATTGTGACCATATATATGTATTTTCTCAGAAAACCTTACGTAATTCTTTAATAAAATTGCATTCAATGAGAATTTTCAAATCATTATGGAGATGTATGTCTGGTGTGTTTCTTGGATTGATGTCCACAAACAAGTTCAGTAAATTGTAGCTCCACGTGAATGAGTACAAGACAGTAATCTTATGTTCTTGGGTTTATAATAATTTATATCCTGAACCTTACTGTTCTGAATACAGTTCAGCATGAGATTAGGGTCACTTTAACAAATTTTAGAATGACAGCTCCTATATTTTTAAAAAAAATGCTGTGTGGACAAAATCAATTTAAACTCAAGATATCCATTACTGGAATTGATCTTTCTAGAATCTCTTTCATATATTTTTCTAGAATCTCTTTCATATATCTCCATTTATATAGTATACATAATTTCCTGAATGATTTTCTGAAATGCATTAAAAAATGAATTAGGTCATCTGTTCAGATGTGAAATTTGCTGCCCAATTTAGCTTAGCATGTTGTGCCAACCCAGCTTTCATCTTTGTATAGTATTCTGTTGGACTGTTACTGAACTGATATGACAAAATGTGGGGAGGACAAGAAGTGATTTTTATTCCATTATTTACAAATGCATAATTTAATCTGAAATGCAATTTGGCAATCAGTTTCAACATACAATGGATTTATCTTAGTATAAGATGGATTTACTTTCTAACAAATGCGTAATGGGGAAGCTGATCCAGTTCCTGCTCCAGATCCTTTAAACTACAACTCCCATTAGCCTCACAAACATTATCAATGACTTGGGACTGCAAACTGTAATCTGAGACTTCTGGGTGACATGAGGTGACCCAGCAGTTTCATGGACGTGTTCCAAATAAGCGGAAATGAATTACTAAAAGGGTTCAGATTCAATATTACAACACGTGGTCTTTTATCTCACATTCATGCCAAATTCAAGTTTTTTTAAAACTGCTTTTGTACAACAGGCCTCACCCCGTCCGCCTGACACCTCCACACACACACACACACACACACACCCCAATGCAGGCATCAACCCGGGCCTTGTCTCAACTTTCCAGAATCAATCCTTCCTCAACCTTTTCAGTCCCAGTTCACGTTTGCCCTTCTTTATCGCGAGATCAAGCGACGTGATTTAACTGCGAAATGGTCTTATTGTATGGGGTGACGATTCCGTTTCAGCCCCACTTGTCAGCGGGAAAGAGTTGATTCGTGGGACAGGTCGGACTAGAGAGAGAACTTCCTTTCTCCTCACCAGAGTACTGTAAAATAATACAACTTCGCCAAGAAGTCGCGGACGGGCCAAGAAGGCCTGGGCAGGGGTTTGGAAGGCCAAACTGTGCCCGGCGACCCAAGAAAAAGGACCCGCTTAGGAACTTCGCTTATTTTAGTCCACTGACTCCGGGCACTAATTGTATCGGTGAGGAGGCAAAGCGAGGTTAGGAAAGGGCTCCGAGCCCGTCAAGGCAGACGAGCCAGCCAGCCCTTTTCTCCTCTCCCCGGCCCCCAATCGTTGGCCGCCCGCTTAAGACTCCCTTTCGCGGAGGGTTCCCGCCTCCTGTCATTGAGCGCTTGAGCAAAAAAAGTCTCGCTAACTTGGGAAAGAAGAAGAGGAGGAGGAGGAGGATTAGGCCTAGCGAGGGAAAGGCATCCTCGCCTGCAAATCCCCAGGCAAAAAGCTTGTTATCCGCTGCCCGGGTGAGGCTCCCCGTAATCATCATTCCCCCAGCAAGGAAGGTGAGGGGCCGGGAATGTTAATTAGGTCTGTCACTAGCAATAGGGAGCCGGGAACGAGCCGGCGATTGGGGGAGGGCGGGGGAGGGAAAGGGGGCAATTTAAGCACGCCGAGAGGGAAGGAAACGAAGGCAGCCAATTTGTAGAACCTGCGCCTCGTCAGGGCCGCTCGGGGCCTCCACGTTTGGTTTCTGATTGAGGAAAAAAAAAGGGGGGGGGATACAAGAAGGCCGTCGGATAGGAGCGGGGGAGGCGGCGGCGGCGGCGGCGGCCCCGGGGTCAGGATAACAACCGGGAAAGCAGTTGCGGGAGGGAGGAAAGGAGTGGGTGCGCTGGTCAGAGAAAGGCCGCCGGCTGGATGGACGGGCAACCCTTCTTTCCTCCTCGGAGGAGGCTACCCCAGCGGTAAAGGAAAGGAAAATCCTCCCAGGCGAGGTTTCGGCTGATGCCTTCTGCATCAGGAATTGGCACACCTCTTTTCTGGGGTCGAGACATCCCGGAAAGCCAGGCTCCTCCGGACTCGGGAGGCGAAGGGCTGCCCGGCGGAAGAAGAGCGGCGGGTTGCAGCTCGGTGCGGCGGGATCAATCAAAGGGGGCCAGGCTTCCCCACCACCACCACCACCCCGCAAACGCCCAAATCTCGGCTCACTCGCGCTCTCCCCCTCGACAGCGTTTAACCACCCTGCCTGACGTCAGAAGAAACCGTGAAGATCTCCCGGAGGAGGAAAAAAAAGGAAAAAAAAGCCTAAAGCCCCCTGCTCGGGCAGCGCATACCTGACTGGTGGGCTCTCGGAGAGGAGCAGGCGGAGCCAGGCGCTGCAGGGCCACGAGGGAACGAAAAGGGAAGGGCCTCTCCCGAGCGCCCACCCGCCGCCCTTCCCACGCAGGGCTCCGCCAGCGGTGGCGTCTACATGGGACCCCGAGAGTAGTGCCAGAGCGCTCTGAGCGGAGGCAACTCAAATCTTTTTTCTTGGCTGGCTGGGAATAAATATCGGGAGCGAACGAGAAGATCGAGACACCCGGTAAGCGCTTCTCGGGCGAGGCGGGCGCAAGGGACGGACTGGAGGGAGAACTGCGGGATTCCGCTGCAGCCTCCGGGGAAGTTGGACTTCTCCGTTCGTCGTTTCGGGTTATTGGGAACAGCTCTCGTTTGCCCCGCGCCCCGCCCGATCCCAGTCCTTGTGTCCCCCTCCCTACTTAAACTCCCTCTCCTAACCCCAGAGGGCAGGGTTCGAACCCCACTGGCTTATGGGGTGCGGGGACTGGGGAGGGGAGGGGAGAGGAGAGGGTTCACTGGTCTTGCTTTCCCGCCGTACAACCCAGCGGTTGTCTCCGCGGCTCGGACTAGTTCGCGACCGGCAGAAATTCTCCTCGAACCCCTCCGAGCGGCGTTGCTCAGCGCCCCGTCTCGTCGCGCCGGAGGTTGAGAGGGGGAGCTACGGACCGGCGAAACCCGGTCCGCAAGCCGCCCTCGGCTCCCTTCCCAGCCTCAGCACTTTCCCCCTCCGCTCAAAGTCGCCGCGGTCCCCGCGGCTTCCCTAATTGCAGCCTGGGCTTAGCCTTGAAGTTGCAAGTCCTTGACATCTTTATACCTTGTATAAATTCTCGAAGGTTCCTGCGCTTCGTCAAAGCTGACAAATATACCCGAAAAAATATAATTCCAGAGGGGGTTACCTCATTTTGCATAAGGCAAAGTCTGAAATCAAACCAGAACGCTTTTGCTTTGGGGAGACTCTTGATGGGGCTGTCTAGCGTCAAGGCTGTGAAGAGCAATTTTATTCCCTGCTGCTCCCGCTGGATCAGCATGACAAGAAGCACGCTGGGACGTCGCTAATAAATGTTATATTTTTAGGGGATTCGGTTTTCTTTTACGGCAACAGCTACTTGATCTTGGAGTATGGGATTCTGCATATTTCGAACACACGTTCGAGCATTTTGCAGTGGGAAAAGACGAATTTAATCTAATATTTCACAGGTGTGTTTTTCGAGAGATTATGAGAATCCAAATGATTTTCTTGCGGACAACCCCTTTTTCTGCCAGATTTTGATAATTTGCCAAATGTTGATTTTTATAAAACCAAATAAAACATAGCATGTATTAACCCCAAATGGAAATAAAGAAGGAATTTCACTCGTTGCAAAGACACTTTTAATAAAGGGAATAATCTTTGTTTGCATTACTTAATAGGAAATGTCATTTTAATAAAAAAAAAATACAAAGGCTCAGCAAACTTAATAGTTAATGAAAAGTATTTATATGTATGGAGGTAATCCAACTTTCCTTGTATAAATTAAAAGTCTAAATAGCAATTATGGTACTAATAAAAAACAGAAATAAGTTGATTCCAGAATTCAAAGATTGACAGAAATTGCCATGTTAAAAAACTGTTCCTTACAACATAAATCCCTCATTAGTTTGACTTTTTGGATCTTACATATAGTTTAAGACAGAATACTTAGATTTAAGCAGATTTAGATTTAAATCATTGTCTTTAACTTAAAACATATACATGTTGATAGTATATCTTGGCATTATTTCGATGGATCCATATTTGTTTGTTTAGGAATACAGTTTTACTTGGAAATAAATCTCATTTCTATCAAGGGTACTTGCTTTTTAACAAACATATGTTTCAAATTGGAGTGCCAATCCCACAATCAGTTTAAATCCAAACAAAACTCTGGTTTAAATGGACTGTGGATTTAAAATACTTCTTTCCTTGAAATAAAACAAGTACACAAGCAATTATTGTAGACAATCAACAATTGACATGTTTCTTTGGAATATGACAGTTTGCTCCCCACCCCACTCCCCAAAGCTGTGTATCTCAAGACGCACCCTTCTGTCACACAGTTTTCAATCTGTTCATGTTGATCTAAAAATAGCAGATAACCTGACAATGTATATTAATCTTTATACTGGAAGAAGGGGAACACTTTCATATCAGTGCACCAAGAAGCAAAATGTTTCCAATATTGGTTATAAGATAAACTGGAATCTGCTGTTATAATATTAGCTTTTTTTCTGCCAACTGCCTGCCTTTGGTATTATATAATATTTAGAGTTTTCAGTTTCAGTTGTTCAATTTTGCTTTATTTTCTATTTCCTGTTCAGAATTACTCCACTAGGTTCCTGTAGTCTGCAGGTTTTCTGGAAATCTGTTCTTACTACCCACTCCATTAAATACTCCATTAGGTTATAGTCCTGAGAAAAATTCAGGCGGGCTTTGGGGCCTAAGGTTGACAATTAAAGGTGAGAACTCCCACTGCTAATTGTAGGCAGCATTGATTTAATTCTCAGAACATACCCCTTCTGAATAAAGTGAGCATAGGTCTGCATATTTGCTAGTGCCAGTGGGGGATTTCCGGGTGACAGAGATTTGGAAGGAGTTGCTGGTAAGAGACTTGCCACAGCCATTTTAAAACAGGATATTGTCCTCCCATTTCACTAACAGCACTGGCTCTCCTTACCAGATAAATCTTGGGCAGAACCTTTCCAAGCCTCCTGGATTCTGCCAAATCCAGCTGAACCCTAGATATCAGAGGAACAACTGAGCCCTGTTTTTGTTTAGGGCAGCTGGAACGGCTCCCCTCATGGCTGCACGGGGATGGTTGGATTGCGCTATGAATCTTAAGTGAGCAAATGCTCTAAGGATTTAATTCAGCAATAAAAATGTGTTTATTGTTCCCCCCCNCCCCCCCCCCCGCATCTTAAAATGTACTTTACTGAATGTTGGTCTTTTCGGGGTATTTCAGTTAAAAGAGGATCTCCGAGACACACACTCCGTTTTTTGTTTTTTTTTAAATGATGGTTTTTTGGCGTTTATATTGTTATTTGTGTCAAAGCAAACCCTATAAAATAGTTGTTTAATCACGGTGTGTTTTGTGTTGTTCACAGAGTTTGTGCTATGGAGCACGGCCGGTCCAAAAGTATCCCTCCCTATGCGGATTTAGGTAAGATGGGGTGTTTTCGCAGTTGGGAGGAGTGGGGTAATGGGGCAATTTCGAAGTGTGAGATCCGCGATTCCTTTCGTGCCCAATTTTATTTATGCCCGAGGAAGCTCAGACGTGATTCAAACTCGTTGCTTCCAGTCTCCCGATTCCCCAGGCCGGCGTCACCGGCTGAGTGCCCCGGCTCCTGCTCCCCTCCCCACCCACCCCCAGTCACTTTACCGAGTGATTTACCTTTATTAAAGATCAAGCGGTTTTTTACAATGCAACCACGGAAACGAGTTGGGGCAGAAGCAACCCTGGTTTTTATCATGGTTTTGGCTCTCCGGGACTGTGACACACCAAGTCTGATGACCCGAGTCAGGAGATCTGAAAAAGGCTTATTTGCCTCAAGGGAAATGCGTGTTAGCTGGGAACCTCTCGGTGGTGCGACCCGGTTTTGCAGTGCCTTCTGGGGTGGGTGACCCTTCCTGAGACGGTCGTGGCATGAACTTTCCCGTTTTTCCCGCCGCGAAGGGGCAAAATCCGGCGAAGTCCCGACTCAGATTGGTCAGTGGAAGCGCCCACTAAACTGCCGCGGAGTTGGGGTTAAGCCGGTAAATTCCCTCGGTAAATCGCTTACTTGCCCTGTGATCGAACTGCCCGAACTCGATTTACGTTTGTGCTTGTTTTCGTTTAAATGATTATTTTCTTAAAAGGCGACGTTTTTATTGGGAGGCCATTCAGCTGAAGTTTGGGGAAGTGTCTATCATTGACCTGTATGAGGTTTTTATCTTGAGTTTTCTCCCGAGCAGAAACTTGTGATTTCTCAGCTTATTTTTTATTCAGCGTCTTAGGTTTCCCTCCTCCGCACAAAATTGAGCCGGTTCCCGACGAAAGCTTAATTATTTATCTGCTTTGGCCAGGAAATACGCCGGTTGTCCCAAGCCTCGAACTGACTCTGAGCCATATTAAAACACTGGCAATTATGAGAAGTCTTCGGCTATTCAGGAAATGTCCCGTGAAGAGAGAACTTCTTCTCCGCTGCTACCCAACTCCAAATATGCCAGCAATTAAGAGGCTGCTCGAATTAAGCATGGATGAGGAAGAGGGGGGGAGTGAAGCGTGGAGATGATGGAGGGGAGGCAGAGATAGACCCAAAGAGGAAATATAATCCCTGGAGGTCCCCACGCCTTTCTTTTCAGCCTGGGAAAGGGCCCTAACGAAAAGGAAAGGCTGGCTCTTCGCTCTTTGATTACACTGGATCAGAGAGAGACTGTTAATTCAACACATATCCCCCACGCCCACAAAGGCGCTCCAAGTTCAGAGATGCCCCGAGTAACCTGAGCAGCCCGCTTAACAAACTCTCTGCCCCCTTTTCTCCATGCATGCAATTAATCTAAAAGGCATGTTCTCCGTGGGGGGAAAGCCAGGAATTCTCCAGGGCTCCCGATCCCACTGCTCTTCTTCCCCCACTCTTCCTGGGCTTTTCTGCCTCTTCTTCCCACCTCTTCCCTCCAGAAGCCCTTCTCCTCTGCAGATCAAGAATAGGCATCTCTGGCTCAGCCAAGGACCGCTTTTGTCCCCAGAATGGTGGATAGGAAATTGCCTGTGGAGCCGAGGCAAGAACTGCATGGAGTTGGATTTCATTTGCATGGAATTCCCATTAAAGGCGCTTACTTTCTCATGTATGCAATTATATCTCCCTTCGGCTCCCTTACAGATTGCATGGTCCCAAGTCTGGGAGGTCCCTGGAAGCCATGCCCAAAATAGACCTATTGGGCAATCGTTTGGCTGCTGTGGCCCTAAGGGATGAGATGGTGGCTTTGCTTTTCCTTGAAGATTGTTTGGTTGGTGTCCTTTAGTAAGGCCCTTGACTCCATCAAAAGAATCGGACTCTGCAACAGGAGCAAGTCTAGACCCAAAGGGGTAGCCTGGTGATCTGGAGCTGAGTTTCCAAGCAAGTTAAAACCAAATTCGGAAGGATTTGATGCCAACAAGGTTTGCCATTAATTGGTACCCTCCACAGAGGGTTTGATCTTTTTTTCCACTGGGTGAAAAGGTGTCTTTTGCTTTCCTTCTGCTAACAATTCTTCACTGACTGCATTTTCACGTCAGCAATGTATAGCATCACCCTGACATTATTCTGGCAATGCGTCACTGACACCTTCTGCTTAATACTACTTCCATCTTCACTAGATATCCCATTAAAGGGGGCGTGTTCAGGTTTGTCGTGTTAATCCTATTTGAGATCATTTCCAAGTTGCCCAAGATGGAAGTGGAAGGCTACCATGACTAGCCTGTTTGCCCATGTTTAAATCTTGGATTTTTCTTTGAGGCAACCTCTAGTCTACTGAATGGGATGTCAGCAGATTATTTTACCAAATAAGCCTGTGGCACACCAATATCTCTATCTATACAGCTGCTACTGCCTTCTAGATGTTTTGAGCTTCAGCTCCTCTCATGTTCAGCCAACATAGCTGATGGGCACAATGGGAACTAATGCCCATCCCAAGAACTCCCAAGTTCATACATGCAGTTGCTCTTCTGCATTTTAGACCGGATTCAGGAATATTTTCCAGCTCATCTAGGAAATTTCTGGACCTTCTGATTAGCTAAGCTTCCTGTTGTTATAAGTCTTACTGGACAAGATCACCCCTTAGATGTTTTCTCACCTTCTCTTTGTTTTCTGTCTTTCAAAAAAAAAAAAAAATGAGCGATCCAGGCCTTTGTGGATTTCTTCCCCCAAACTTTTCGGCCTGGCTCCAAACCTGCCACCCTCCTTCAGGTTTCAGGAAGGAGGTTGGCTTTTTTTTTTTTTTCCTTTTCCACATGGAAATGGCCTTCAGCGACTTAGGCTAGTGCCTTAGGCCGTTCATAGTTGCTCCAGGTAGAAACTGGAAACTGACTGCTGAAAAGGTAAAGGTGTCACTGGTCGCCCTCTTTTGAAGCACTTTTCCATTTGCTTGCTTGTTTGTTTGTTTATTTTGGGACTTCCTGGTCTAACCAGGTGGTCCCTATCCAAGCGCTGGCTAGGGCCTGCCTCCACTGAGTGGCTGAGATCACCCAAGNGGCCTGCCTCGACTGAGTGGCTGAGATCACCCAAGAGCTCTCTGGCTCCAAACGGAAGGCAAGTCAGCGCAGTTTGTCCTTCGAAAATAAGCTTTGGGGTGTTCTTTGTCTCTGTCAAAAACAAAAACAAAAGAAGTTAAACTTCCCATTTCTTAGCCCTTGCTTTTTCTTAGCCTTCCCCCAGATTTTGTTTGGGGCTGCGGAGTGTATTATTAAAAATCACTTTCTGCTTACCGCCCCCCCCCCATCTCCCTTTGAAGTAGACCTAAATGGAAGACCCTAGACGCTTGGGGTTGCTCCTCTTTCCAGCCAGGCTTCCTCTGGACTTCCTCCTGCTTTCTTTGATATGCCTGCCAGGAGGGAAAGGGGGGGGGGAAGCTCCCGGCTTGTGACGGATGCAGGGGGTGCCAAGGGCTCCTGGAAAGGTAGGAAGGTGTTCCTTTAGGCCCGTTTTGTTCCTAAAGCGTTGCTGATCTACAAGGGACGAAGGAGTCGGCCAGGCAGAGGATGCCCCCTTTCCCTCCCTGCCTGTTTAACGCGCCTTCTAAACGTCGGAGGCTTCCAAGCAAAGGCCGTGGCTTCACCCGAGGAGTTGAACCGGCCGGGCAAGAGGGCCAACTTGGCCCCACGCGCTCCCACAAGAAGCCCGGCCCTACCGTGGTTAGTTTCCCTCTTTTTTGTTTTTTTCTTTTTTTCTTTCTTTCTTTCTTTTTTGCCCCTTCCCCCGGTGATTTGGCCCGGCCGTCGCAAGCAGGCCCGACAGCGGGTTTGGAGGGGAAAGGAAAGCGGGCCAAACTCGGTCAAAAGGAGCCCTGGCTCCGGCCCCAGCCCCGCTGCTTTTCTGGCAAGCGGCTTCGACGGAGAGCCGCCAAGGGTCACTTTTCGGGTCGGTCGGCCTGGGTTCTCTTCCTCTTTTGGCTCTTCCCTTCCCCGCCCGAAGGGAAATAACGCTGGAAAAAAAAGTCCTGGCTGGCTGGCTGCCTGCCCCGAAGGCGATCGCTTGGACGGGACCTCCCCCCCCCTCCGGCTCCCGCCGTCTGGCAGGCCAAAGCTCCTCGGGGCGGTGAGCTGGGAGGAACCGGGCTCCGAGCGCCACGGCCACCCGCGCCGCGTGGGCCGCGTGCCCCGAGGGAGCCCCGCCGCGAAACGGGCTTAGCCTGCGGGTTCCTTCGCGTGGCGGGAAGGAAAGGGGGCGGGGGGGCAGCTTCTCCCGTCCCCGAAAGGCCCCGTTTTGCAAACCTTCTTTCCCGGGCCCCAGACGGGATGGAAAGATCGGGACGAGCTGGAAGAGACAGGAGGGGGCGATTCACCTGAACTCGTCCCAATCTTCCCGCCCGGGAACTCAGGTTTGCAAAAATCCTTCGTGCCCCGCTTGGGCGCGCAGACGCTTCGCGGGGGTGGTTCGCTTTTCCCGTCCGCGCGGAGGGGCGGCTTGGCAAAGGCCGCTTTTTGCCTCTCGGTTCCTCAATGGCGCGAGGTGGATCCTTCGCCTTTATTTTCACCAGGCTGTCTTAAGTTTCAGGGGCCTGTTTTGAGTTTCCGTGCACGAGGCGTGCAACCTACAGACGCAGTGCCTTTAATCAATTGCATTATAGTGTGTCCTAGCTATCAAAGTCAAGATGGATGGAGTTTACAACATTAATTTAGTGTGTGGTGTGTGTTCCGCTAATGCAGCAGAATTCGCACACGTACAAACTCACGCAGGAGGAGTGTATGCCAATGCGGATACCTAGATGTGGAAGCAAGGATGGTTTTGAGAGGAATTGGGATCGGTATATACTGATTTTAGCTATGTTTCCTTTTTCTAACCCTTTAATTCGTCTGGTTTTTGTTTTGGGTTTTGTTTTTTTTAACTCCAAAGGTTGCTTTTCCCAAAGGAATCAATAATACGATGGGTACTTACTATAGGCACAACTCTAAACTACCCAAAGCAATGAATTCGCATTCCATGTTTTTAACCCAGCTGGAATTTGATAGATTTAAATATCAATAGTGTGATTGAACAGGAGGCTATCAATGCTCGTGAATGTGTGTGTGTGTGTGTGTGTAAAATTAGCAGTGTACATTATTATAAGATTCCTGAGGATAAACACTGATAGTATGGAAGGGTTTCTCACTTTCCCCAGAGATTAAGACAATGAGTGGTTTACATGTGGTTATATAAAATAGACACCAATATCGAAGTTACGGCCCTAAAACTTAAGGGGAAAGATATTAGGAATAGCCTCAATAAGTCCATTGCTAATGAAAGACATGCAAAGCAACAAATTACAACAAATTGTAAACAAATTTACAAGGAAGCAAAAAAAAAAAAAAAAAAANAAGGAAAAAAAAAAAAAAAAAAAAGCCGCCTCTTGCATTCAAGGGGACCTATGTCTGAATAGACATTTGTCTGTCCGTGCTAGGATACATATCAACCTCTCCCACTAAAGAAACGGAATGTGACAGTAGATCAGTCCCAACTTTTACATGTAAGTGTAAAATCTACTGATGCTTTTGTTCCAAGACCTCGTAAAATACTTTATTCGGATATCGGAAGCCATATCGTTTGGAGGTCTTTTACTGTGAAAAATAGATCTCAGTTACAACTGGAGCTAGTGTCTAGAACATGCAGAAGAATGCCAGTTCAATATAAGCGCCATTAAATTTAGAGAGGGTAAGTCCTATTAATTTTAAATTATCAGGCCAGGGTGAGAAGATTTCTCTCTTCTTTTTCTTGACTTTCCATACATGATCATGGTAGAAAGAAGATAGTCGGGGCAGGGTCCATTTTAATTACAGACCTGCTCATTTTGTTTTTCTGGTGGAATGTTGTGCAAGGTGGCTTCCACTGACAACATTGAATAGCCAGCCTTCTTTCTACTACGTGGTGTACTCCAGGTGTTTGGAACAACCACAACTATTATCCCCAGCAAGCAAGGCTACAGTGTTACATTACGAGCAGATATCATTTTGGGAAAAACTGAATTAAAAGTTTGAGAAAAGCTCTGAAGAGTGAAAAGCTTGGATGTAGATTTTTGTCAGTTCTTGGGTGTTTTTCCCTTTTACTGCATGTTTCCTTCTCTCCCCAACCTCCACCTTCTTAGCTGCACCTTTGAAGAAAGTATTGTGTGCATTCATTAAGCCAATGACTTGTCCCATTGCGGATTTTTAGATAGAACTTATCTTTTCTCCGCAAGATAGAAAATAGCCATTGTTCCTTTCTTCTTGTCTACAAGAGGCTGATGGGCACATCGTCCTTCTGTGCTGCAAAGGGATTCATTGTCCTCTGATAAAATAGTTACATATTTCCCATAGAAATCCCGATGTCACTTTGTGTTGGCAAAAGGCACACAATGAAGTCCAGCTCAGGGGCCTGACCACAGAAGGGGGAGCAAACCTTCCTTCCATGATAAGAAGTCAAAGCCGTTTCTCCTAGCAGCTTCTTGGATGCCCTTTACTCTTCTAGGCCAACCTTCTTTAAGCTGGCGCCTTTCAGTTATCTCAGATTACAACTCCTATAGTCCACCAACCAGTGATTATGCCATTGGGACACAAGGGGGGGGATTGCAGACTTGCCCATCTCAAGGGCACCAGGTTGGGGGAGAAGGAGAAGGCCATTTCCATTCAGCTGGTCTCCAGTGTGTTCCTCCAGCACAAAATATAACTGAGCAAAGTTGCAGTTGAGGGTACTACTAGTAGTACTTCTTCTTCTTCTTCTTCTTCTTCTTCTTCTTCTTCTTCTTCTTCTTCTTCTTCTTCTTCTTCTTCTTCTTTTCCTTCTTCTTTTTTTTTTCTTTTTTTTTCTTTTCTTTTTTTGTTAGACTTTCACTTGTGTGGAATAAAACCTGCAAATTTGCACCAAAGCCCTTCCCTCCAAGCCAGATCAATTTCATTATCAGCTTGGGTATTGGTATATCTGCATGATAGCGTTGACTGGCCTACTGGCTCTTACAATGGAGCCTCCTCTATCCCATCCAGTTAAAACTTTGTCTTCTAGAGACTATGCAACCATGTGAAGGCGGGAAGAAAAAACGTAAAATGGCTTATTAAATTCCTTTAAAAAGAGCATAACATGAAAAAATAAAGAAGCAACCATCTCAGAAGGGAATTCACCACCTTTGGGTTTTTTTTTTTTTAATTAGCAGTTCNAAGAAGCAACCATCTCAGAAGGGAATTCACCACCTTTGGGTTTTTGTTTTTTTTAATTAGCAGTTCATTATAACAGGCTTCTCTTCGGCATTTGTTAGGAAGTAGCATCATTTACAAGTTAACAATTCTCTATACTTTATGTAAGTGAAATACAAGCGTCTGTAGCATTAATTAAAGCTGTGCAATATCAACCCAGGCAGGGAGTCCAGTGGTGCCCTACCAGGGAAGTGAATTGCATAGGTCATTTTCTTATAAAGATGCAGAAAAATGCAAGGATAAAACATGTTTGCAACAACCCTAGTGTTTTTAAGCCAGTTGTTCTCAGACTCCCACAACTGGTATGCATGTGTGAAAGATAGACATGTTGCATCAGAGTTGTTCTTTTTTTCCTTTTTTTTTTAAATGACTGATACCAGATAATGTTAGATTTGCAACCACAATTCATCTCTTCTACATTTGTGGGGAACAGACGGGTTTTATCTGGATTACTCTGAGTGCTCATCCAGGCCCATTTTTGTTCCCATGGAATGGTAGACATTTTTGATTGGCTTGTCATAATTTAACTTCACTTCACGGAGGGAAGATTTTCTCCTTCACTTTCCTGAAGGAGAAAATCTGATTGATTGCTAATGTAGGTAGAAGTTTTACTGCACTTCTACCAAGTACAGGCTGGTTTAGTTGTTTTTTTAATGGCAAGGTTTCCTTTTCCAAAGTTCAAAATTACCCAGCTCAAGCAATTGTATTTAAAAGTTTGTGATTCTTTTTTGCTCGCTGTTAATCAGTTAATGCAAATGTTCTGTCAATTCTAAACATTTAATAGGGTTTAATTCAATGTAATAATTAAGTTAATTAATTTACTTTAAACTCAGATTTTAGTTTGAGCTGCCCATCTGTAAAGGATCCCCACTATTGGTTCTTTGTGGATGTCCCTTATTTTATAGAGTATAGAATTTTTATATACGCTAACATCTTTATAGATATGTCATTTGAGAAATGACATAGATATATCGGGCAGCCTTCTGTGGAATATATTCCCAGTAAGCATATGTATAGGATCAGAAGAATATAAAATTTGTTTTAAAAAATTGTGTTCTTGAGTTACATTTTTGAAATTGTCTACAGACAAATTTCTCTTCAGGCAATACGAGTTGTATCAGTCTCATAAAATCTCAATTTTAAAACACGAGGTTCACAGAAAAGCATATTCATCATTTGGGTCAAGGGGAAGATACCTGCTGTAAAATTGTCTGAGTTAATATTTGTGTGGGAAGCAAATAGTTAAACAAGTCAGAATAATGGGGATTTTCCAGTGGGAATTCCATGGGTATTCCTTAACTGCCAACTAACCCCTGCTTTCACGAAAAAGTATGGAATTGCATTGACCTGTCTATGGATCTAATCCACGAAGCAGTTCAAAGGGGCTGAATGCCGATTAATCCGCTTAGGACCATTTGAACCCTACAGAAAGTAGATAAGAGCAGCGCAAGTATTGGACCTGAAGAGATGTCGGCATTAGCTTGAGCAAGAGGATCCCTCGGTGAACTTTGACGTTTACACTTTTATCAGATCGGATGACCATTTCTTGGTGGTGAGGATGGAGGAGAAGGGGGATTGCTGGCGTGATTTGAATGCAGAATCTCCGCGGTTTTTAGCGCGTATCCTGAAAGGCAGAAAAGCCACGTGGCGGAGGGATCGAACCCGGCCCCGGCTCTTGACTCGAGAGCCACCCCGCCATCCCCAACCACCTCCTCCCCTCCCCCTCCTCCAAAACAAAAACAAACAAAAAGCCCCATTTNCACCTCCTCCCCTCCCCCTCCTCCAAAACAAAAACAAACCAAAAGCCCCATTTGGCCCCACGCCTTTTCGTCTGCAACACAACGGGCGACATGTCCGCTTCCCTCTGAAGACTCGCCTCGGTCGACCAGGTGACTGTTGAGCAGGAATGAAGAACCAACTTTTGCGGCGCTCGCACCTTTTCTTTGTTGAATGGAGTGGGAACCCAAGATTGGATTGGGACAAGACAAGACGGGACGGGCCAGGACGGGGGATGGGGCGGGGTGGAAATATCTCCTGGCTTCGTGTGCCTGCAAGAAAAGCGTTAACGGGGAAAAGAACGGCTTCCCAAAAATCCAACCTTCCTTAAAGAAGAGATGTTGAGATCTGGACACAGGGCGCGGTCCTGGTGTTTATTCTGGGGGGGGGGAGGGGAGGGCGAGGAGGGGAAACAAATCGTGGGATTTGCCTTAAGACCAGCCACTTATCAGTTGAGTTTGGTACCAACTGCAGTCTTGCAGACCTCTCTTTTCCCTTCCCTTCCCCCACATCCTCCTGGTCGTCCATTGAATCCACCTTTCCCAGGGCCGGGCATCATCAGGTCGCNCGGCCTCAGAGAGCAAAAGCAGGCGGGCAGTCTTAAAGGGCGGTCACAGGAATCTTCCCTTCCAAGCGGAAGGGGACCCCCGGCCAGGCAAAACCCTACTGGAGCTTTCCCTGTAGGGGGACGTTTTATTGCTGGCCCTCTAGGATGCGGAGCCTCAAGGGAGACTGGTGGAAGCTAGCGGATGATGTCACGGTCCCCGATGAAATGACCCATCAGAGGAACTCTTGGGTGGGTCCCCTCCGGGCAGTGTTATCAAGGTGGGAGGAGGGGGAAAATCTGTGCATTTGGGGTTCAAGCAGGCATCCTTTAATCATCCATGTTCCTCATCCTGTAGCAGAGGTCTCCAACGTTGGCCACTTGGCCAATTCTGGGAGTTGAAGTCCACAAGTCTTCAAGTGGCCAAGGTTGAAGACCCCTGCTATAAATGTATGCAAAGGTAAGATGAAGTAGTAACCCAACCTGCGATCTTTGTTCTCTTCTGGTAAAAAGGCATCTCTGGGCTTCCCACCGTTCTTCCTAAGATGAAATAATAAATGATTTTCTAGCGTCTATTTAGAATCAGAATATATCTAGTTCCTTTTCAATCAGCCTCTCCCAATATGGCGCTAAATTCGAAAGCAATATGTTGGCTGGGGATTCTGGGAGCTGTAATCCAACTTCAGGCAAGCACTACCAGTATATTGAGGAAAGCTCTTAAGAAATCTCCACTCGCTGCACAATCATAACGACTGAACAAACACTGTGTGTGTGTGTGCCATCCCCAATTATGCAAAGCCATTTGGCTCTTAGAACAAGCAACAGCTATTTGCAAGCCAGTTGGTCCAACCTTCTCTCTAAATGATTGGGATATTTCCTTGATTGAATTGATTGATGATTGGTTAGTTGATTGATTGATTGATTGATTTTGGTGTCCTCGAGTCAGAGTTGACTCCTGGTAACTGTGTTGACTAGTCCTTGCAGTTCTTTATATAAAATGAATTGTTCTAAGTTCTAATAACTTCATCAGACTGATCCAATATCCAAAATGGAGGTGCAGATGTTAAATGTAAAGATAATATACAGAGTCCAGCAGATCCAAGGAACTGCAGGGACACAGAAATGTAAGAAGTGAGGTGGTTTGCTTCTCAAGGACACATTCATAGACCAAACATCTTCAGGATGAGATGAGGTTGAGGAATGTAGGAATAATATAGAGCCCAGTTGCATCACTGGGTTTAAAGTGCAGTCCATCTCTTCCAAAAGCCTTCAATCCATATATCTACAGAGCTCACATAAAACCTAACAAACACTTTGAAAAGTATTTTGAAAATGCTCAGGTATTGCATTGCTTCAGATGCTACTTCTGAAGTCAAGCCAGAATGTTCATAGCAGAAATTGTATTGGGAGAAGGGGAAATGCTACTTTAAAACAGGTGGAACTCAAGACAAATTTAAGTTGCCACTGCTGTAAATTTGGGACTAGACAAAGGCACTATCACAAAAAGGATATGCCACATTAAACCATTACCACAACCTGTTAATGCCACAGTAGGGAATGTGCTTGGAAGGGGGGAAGGGGTATTGATTGTGTTGACAATTAAAATCTGTTTCTGTAGGGTGTCCTTAGTGAAAATTGCTACTAACTAAATGACTGCAGAGGTCTTGCATTTTAGCTTGGAACATTTGGAACAATGGAACAAACCTGAGGCTCCATTGGGACACTGAACTGAAAATCATGGATCTGTGTGTGTGAGGGGGGGGG
>BHFT01039761.1:0-14669 GCA_004320025.1 Laticauda laticaudata | reverse complement strand
GGGGGGGGGGGGGAGAGAGAGGCAAGGGAGCAAGAGAGTTGCCCTCAAAGCTGTAACTCAGAAATAGGAAATTTGTCTCTCCCAGATAGCAGCTCCTGGGAAGTAGCTTCAACAACAACAAGAGACTCATTGATTTGTTTTCCCTGCTGGCAAAGAAAGGGCACGCTGAACCTGCTTAGGGGCATTTTGTTACTTTGCCATTCAGCCTGATACAAAAGCAAATGATAGAACTGCAACTTGGCACAGATGAATCCCAAGGATGTTTCTTCCCAAGAGAGCCCCATTCATTGCAATGGGACTTTCTCCAAGACAGGAGATATATGACTGTGGCTTGACCCTGTGTTTACCAACCTGGAAGGCATTGGCCAATGCAAGCTGGAGAACATTTGTTTTCTAAAGGCCTCCTGGACTTTTGGTCTGCTGGCAAAGATACAAGTGTTCATGAAAACAGCAGCATCCCCTGAGGAGGAGAGGAAGAGAAGAGAAAAGTATGTCTGAACGTTAGGCGAATGTTGAGCAACATTGTAGTTGTGCTGCAAAACCTTGTCCTGGACTTTTTTTGTTTGCTTGTTAGTTTCCAGCTTGCTGCTTTCCTGGTTCCAAAAATCCAAAAAGCCTTTGGTGTCTTCTGCTGCATTCCCAAATGACATTTCAAAAGAGCTATTCATTGTAGCAGTTAGAGCACCACAGACTTAATTTGTGATGCAGTGAGGTAATGGGTTTACCCTTCCTCTTTAAAAGCAAATGGTTACTATTCCAGGTACTGCTGATGTAATAAGGCAGCTATGTTGAAGGGACTCTGCTCCATTTACTGAAAGGAGCCTCAACTTACCCCAAAGACCAGCCCTGGCAGTAGGCACACAATGTAGTCAATATAAGGTAGAACTCGAACTAGGTTCCTGAATTAATCCATTTTCTGAGTTTCCTCAATATAGTAAGCCACTTCCTAATATAACAATCCCCCCCCCCAAAAAAAAACTAAAGAAGAATCTAACCCTAATCATTGGATATATTGAAAGCGGCCACTGTAAAGTTGGGGTCTTTCGTGAAAACTGTGATGACACTGTGCTAAAGTCCCAGTCTTCAGTCTTTGACATATTTCTCACATTCGCTGGAGGGGGACGGTATATGTAATAGGGGAGGTCTAATAAGACCAGGGTGAAATAAGTGGACTTTGGGAGTTTGTTTAACCGAAACTGACATTGGGTGGGTTGGTCTGTTGATTATTTAGGCACTTCAGTCAGGGGAATCGTTCCTTCTCCTCCTCCCTCCCTCCCCTCCCAGTGATTTTCCTTGGCTCTGAGCTCAGTATAGACAAATATTAGGCAGCGTTATAGTTCAGAGGTCACCTTTTGGAGCATGAACGTCGGATGGGTGCATGTGAATGGGGTGGGAGAAGGAGGGAGGAGGGAAGGCAAACTGCCAGGAATAAGATCTCGCTAGTGGGGCAAGATCTGTCTTTGGTGCTTTATCAAAAGGGCAAAGAGGCAGAGATTTTGCGCCCCACGGTCCCCCTTGCCTTGCCAGATGGCGCTGCTGGAAGGGGTGGTTGACCAACATCTGAAAGGCCTCAAGTTCCCCCTCCCCGGATTAATGCCCTTTGCCCGTCGCTGCACCACCATTGTGGGGAGTTGTGAGCTGACTTCGACTTAAGCTGTATTTAGGCTTTAAAGGGGCTTCTTAGCTCGCTCAGAAAGCCTGGATTTGAATTGCTGGGCCTCAGTGCTGTGCAGGAATGAGTGTCAGAACATGGGGTGGGGGGAGGTAATTCCTTCACTTGATCGGTTGGAGGGGAATCCAATTTCCGAGGCGAACTCTGGGGACAACTGGGGAACCCACCTTTGACACTTTGATACCCGAGTGGTGCTGGCCACAGATTTCCTCGGATTTTCCCTCGTGGAAAGGGGACCGTGGAGGGAGCCCAGAAAGGCTCCCGGTTTAGGGGTGGGAATCGGAACCAGCGCGGTTGCGACAGTGGCTGCGACAGATTCCGGCAGGGTTTGCAGGCAATGGGGTGGATGGCTAGGCGGCAAAGAGAAGAGCTCATTCGGCGGTTCTTCTTCGGCTGTGGATCGGCTCTTAAACCACGCTCTCCAAAAAGCCACTTGTTTTGCGGCGGGCGCGAGAAAAATCAGCCCGGCCGCCCTCCCTCCTGAGCCCTCGCGCGGGGTGGCAAGAGAAAATGCTGCAGAAGCACAAGGAAAGAATGGGACGAACAGAAGAAGTTGCCTTCTCGAGCAAGGAACCCTCCGCCCTTAACTCCCTCTGGGTAAAACTCCATCGTAGTATTTCCCCCCTCCCCCCCCCCCCCGAAATGCGGTCCCAGGTCCAAAAAGAGGCGGATGGAAAAATTCACCTCACTTTCGGGAAGTGCACTCGTCTGTTTTCCGGATGCAGAACCCGTTTGTAACTCTCCGCTTTTAAAACTCGGGGAAAAAAAATCACCCTGAGGTGATTTTGCCCCTGCCTGGAACTCGAATTCTTCAGAGCCACCACTCCCAGGAGGGTTGCAGCCAAGCGCCCCAGCCTTGGAAAGGGGAAGAAAAAAAAAAAAAAGCCCTCCCCCTTCAGAACAGCAATGGTCGTGTGTCCACTCCCTCCCCAATAAGCCCGTTAAGAGAAAGCTTCCGTTTGGCCTTTCCTGCCAATTAATGTATTTTGTGCTGGACCACACATCGTAAGAAATTAGTAGTGCAATGTAAATTGCTGAAGGGCTGTTCTGTAATTTAAGATCCACCGGTATCCATAGGAGCTACGTTCATCTCGCTTAATATGAACTCGACCCAAAAGCTACCTTCACCGAACTTGCCATGACAGGGCATTCGTTTCCTTATTATTATTTAGAGATGCTTCAGTGAATCTTGCCATTGTGGTTCATGAGTCATAATGCATGGCATAGTTTCTTGTGGAGTAAATGTGCCAACTGTGATTAATTCACTTAAACCACAGTTAAAGAAGCCACGGCTTAATCCGACATGTGGACCGAATCCCTGAAGGCGTCTTCCTCGAGGCGGGTTCGTGGACTATCCAAGCGGTTGTGAAACTCCCGTGGAGTTTTCCTTTAAAATAGTATTTTAAACACTTCCTATCTGTTGACCAATGGGCCTTGCGTGCTGTGTTCATTAGGGTTCCCCAAAAAAGACTTTTCTCCATGTCATCATCCGAAACAGACTTTTTTTCTTTTTTTTTTAAGGAGAGTATAAATAACAGGATAAAAATGCTTCTTCTCCAACACCTTACACTCTAATCAACAGCCTGGTTTTCGGGGAACGGGGCGAGAGCCAGATCCCGATGCACCCTTCGTGGTATTTCCATCCCGGCGGTTGAGAGCGCTCTTCATTACTCTACAGAACAGTAATGAGGAGAAGAGACTCCCATCCCACAGCGTGGCTGGCCGGTTCTTCGGGTGGCCGAAGAAGCCAAGAGATGTGTGCCCAGCCGCCTTTCTCAGATGAGAGCCGCAATCCTCGCGGTCGAGCTCTGGCAAGGAAGGGAACTAACTGTAAAGACGGTGGGGTGGGTTTATAAAGTCGGTCTTCTGGCCGATGCTGTCATAAGGCAGCAGCTGCATCCCAAGCGACTGGGGGTGGGGGTTGTGGGGGGTTGTGTGTGTGTGTGTGTGGGACCCTTCTCCTTCTTTCCCTTCCGCCGAACCCATGGGTTTCAGAGGCATGCGCCTCACTCGGCTGCGCCCTGGCCGGATCTCAACCCCGGGGCTTTCCCCACCCCAGCCCCGCCGCCCTCCAGGCTGAGTTGAAGGCGAATCCGATGGCCAGAGCCGCCCCTCGCCCCCGCGAACAAATCGAGGCGTCTGCAAGCAGCTTGGCTTCGAGAGGGGGAGAAGTTGAGGCCGGAGAGAAACGCTTTGGGGCTGGAGTCCACACCCACGCAGCCCGGCCACCCCACCAGTAGCGCGAAAACCAAAGCCGAGCGGAGGATCTGTGTTGAACGACCCAGGACAGCCTCCTGAAGTTGTCGGTCCTGCGGCCGAGGAGGTCAGGCAGCTTTCGCCTTGGCTCGCCGCTACCTAAAGATGCCAAAAGTTTGCGGCGAAGCTCCCGCGGAAGGCAGGCCGGGGCGGGGGGGGGGGGGGCGGCGGCAANGGGGGGGGGGGGGGGGCGGCGGCGGCAAGTGAATGGCGAAAGTAGCCTAAAATGGCAGCTAGGCGGTTTGAGAGGAAACTCCGCGGGGATCCAGGGATAGGACTTGGCACGTTTGGGAGCGTTGTTGATGAACCGGGCCAATCCCATTGACTTCGACGGATTTGTCGCACCGTCCTCAGATTGATAGAATTGAAAAGTCTCATTTAAGCTCAGGGTCGTCCGCGACCCAGATGAGATTTAAAAAGAAGATTTGTCGGCTCTTCACTAAGACCCTCAATAATATTAACGGATTAAGCACCTTACTGAGTTGAGCACCTTACTTAGTTGTTTATAGTGACACCTAAAAACGCCTGGTTGTCGTTGTTATCGTTGTTGTTTAAACAAAATAGTAGAAGCAGTTCCACCTTGGTTTGGGAAAAAATATTCCAGTTGGACTCGGAGAAGCCAAGGGATGTGGTTAAAGTGATGAAGCCTGAAGTCTCGATTTCCCCGACCAAGGACACCAAGCAAGGAAGCCATAAATACAAATTATTCTCAATCTAGCCTACTATATTATATTTCCTCTCCCCGAACTCAGAACTACGGGGAAATTTCCCCGAGCCAGCATTTGCGGGCCACCAGAAGGCAAAGGAAGATCCAGTCTGTGCTGTTCAAATGTTTGAACTGTATTTCCCCTCCTAAAATTGGGAGAAGCATAATTCATTATTAGTTTCCCCCTTCCTCCGGAAAAATATCCTCGAAGCTTTTTAAACAGAATATACCCCCTTTTACACTACTTCCTGGCAGTTCGCTTTTAAGCTCCAATGTGGTTTTTATAAGTTGCACGTCTAACACAGAAATAGGTCTCACTACATTTATTAAAAGGCTTTCCGAAGTAAACCAGAAGGAAAAATACTTCTGAGTAGATACGGAAGGAGTTGGCTGACTTACTCGAAATCTGAGTACACGTGCAATCACTGAAAGAGTTGAATTTTTGCTTGCTTCTTCGGAAACATGTCCTGTGGTCTTTTAGTAAATGCATTTAGGATTGCACTGGACCTGAGTCACGTAGCTGAACAGCGGAATGAATAGAAGGCCGACCTTGCACATATTCATTGCAATTAAGCCCAATCAGTCCCATCAGTGACATCCATCCTGAGCCTCCTGGGGAACTACCACAACGACCGCTGGGGAAGCTTTTCTTACATAGAACGTAGATGGATACAAATTGCATTTCTGGCTAAAATTTGCCGGGAGGAACAGGCCGAATGAACCACCGTTCAGTAAGACGGATTTCCATAGAAACTCTTCTCGAGGAAGCGACCTTCTCTCCTCAACTCCCCCATTCTGGTGATTTCAATGACAGAAGTCCCCTTGCCTGAAGCGGACCTTGGAATGACCCACACTGTCTGGAGCCGGGCGGGGGAGGGGGGGAAGCAAAGAGAAGGGGAGCAAACGTGGCTTTGGCGGGGAAACAGCCTCGTTTCCTGCAAACTCGACTTTTTAGGCGGGCGGGGTGAGTGGGGAGGGAAGGGGAACCGAGCTGCGAGGAAAAGGAGAAGGCCGAACGCGGAGCGGGCGCGGTCTTTTAACCAACTGCGCGAAGCCCCACCCTCGGAACTCTCGCTCGCTGGGGCCGAAAGAGCTCGCAGGAGGCTCCAAGTAGCGAAGGGAAGAAGCTCGGTGGACCGAGATCTCGTTAACCAGAGAGGACGGACGGTAACGGGGGGGGGGGCTTGAACTTTTCCTAGGCGGGTGGAGGTGGGGGCGGGGAGGGAAAGAAGGAGAAGGAAGGAAGAAGGAAGGAAGGAATGCAGGAGGAGGGAGGAAAGAAGAAAGGAAGGGGCGGAGTCTTGCGTTCAACTTTCCAAGGCGGTTGCTTTCCAGCGGCCAGGTCATTTGAATCGTTGCCACCCCAAAGCGACTCGCCTGGTTTCCTCGCCCCCACCCCACTCCACCCCCACCCCATTCCCGGGAAGTCGGGACCTGGCCTGAAGCTCGGCCGTGCCCGTCCTACAGTCAGCCAAGCCGAATCTTAGTGGATTTAAAAGTCAATAATATAAATAAAGCGGACTTCGTGGGACCCCCTCCGCGGCAGCCCCTCGCTGCCATTCTCTCTAGTTGAGTGGTTTCTCCTTTCTCAGTTTGTATGAACATAAAGCCGAGCGCACGCAGGCTACGCCTCAGCCTCCCTCTTGCTTATGGATTCCTTTAAAGGTGGGATGAATTTGGAAAGGCTTCCCGACAACCTGAGAACCCCGCAGGCGTCCCACGACATGGCTTCCAGCTTCCATTTGCAGAGATCTTCCGAAGGCAGAGAACCCCTCGAGAATTCGGCCAGCGAATCTTCGGACACCGAAGTCCCAGGTAAAGCCACAGTTTGGGGCGTTGGGCGGCCGCGGTTTGCAGGAAGTAAGCAGAACAAGACTCCTGCCCTCCTCCATCCCTCGCGAGAAGGTCCCCACTCAAAGCAGAAGCGCCCCGGAACCCCTTGGTTTCGCCAGGGGAAACGAGGGCCGGTGAGATTCACCGCGTCCTCTCGGTTGTGGCGGAGTTTGCGCTCAAGTTTCCCAGGCTAACTGGAACTGTTATTTTATTTTATTTTATTTTATGTTTTCTTCTTCTTCTCCAAAATACGCAGCTCTCGATTTTAATTTTTTTAATATATATATATATATATATATAGTTTATTTATTTATTTTGCGAGCCCTTCCGTTCGGGCTCCGGAGTTTTTCAAACTCACGGCAAGTCCTGTTTGGGTTTTTTGTTTTGTTTTTGTTTTTCTTTTGTCCGCTCTGGAGAGCGTAGACGTGTAAAAGGATCTTTCTGAAGGGCCAGGGGAGGGCAGCCATCAAAACTCAGGCGGGGAAGAAAAAAAAAGAAGAAGAAGAAGAAGGAAAANGAAGAAGAAGAAGAAGAAGAAGAAAAAAAAAAAGGTGGAGGAGAAAGGGAGGAAAGCTTCAGGCCCTGGCGAGGGAATATGCGCAGACGTCTTTTTCCGCCCCGGCGTTGCTTTCAATCCGAGATGTCTTTGTAGAGGGAGAGGCATGTTTAGGAGAGAGTTGTGTAAAAAGGACACCGGCGGCAGCTTCCCTCCGTCAGCCTTATTTGCAAATGAACGTGAGTCAATTGCCTACTCCACAACGCTAGTTATTATGTATGCCGTCCAACTCTTCCGAAAAGGCCTTTTGCTACGAAGAAGTGGTTCTCTTCTATTTCAGGGCAAGGGGAGGAGGGTTGCAAAATGTCGTCCCCTTCCCGGCTCCCCGGCCCCCGCCAAATGTAAGTGCCCAGCCGCGCTCCTTGCTTGAGAAAGTTACCCCGAGTGCTCAGCGGCTCAAATCTTGGGAAAGTTAACTCCCTAAAAATGAGTAAAAGCAACGCCTCGATGACAACCCCAGAGTGAATCCTTCACACATCTCCTTTCCCAGGAACTGTGTTGTGGACGGCAACCTATAACATCTAAGAGCATTGTGCCGGATTGGTGTGCACTTTGACAGTCGTGCTTTAGTGAAGGCATCTCCAGTCGAGAAAGGTGTTCCGGGAAATTAGGAGATATTTCTTTGGGAAAGGATTTAACTTTCAAATTAGGAAGAGAATCTAATTCTTCTACAAGAGTAGAATCCAATTCTCAAACTCCAAATCATCTCTTTATTTTAATGTGACAGTTGATCTCAATAAAACTGGCCGAGTTTCCCCGAAAACTGAAATAAGTTTAAGACGCCATCCTTCAAGTCAATCCCACTATTTATTGCTGAATTTAGGCTTGTGCTACCCTGGGACCAGCCCCTCTTAATGTTTACATATTCAGTTGCATCAATTAGAAAAACAATTTCCACAAGCAAAGAGAGGAAAGAGTGAAGCGGGCCAGTTCCAAGATACACAATGCATTCCAATAGGAAAAATTAAATAGGGAACCCCGGGGTAATATTTAATAGAAAGCGTCAAATTAAACAGGAGCCTGGGAATTTGAACGATAATGGGGCAATTGCTCAGAAAAACAACACCTTTGCCTCTAGATTTCCTCTGAAATAAATTTTAGGCTTGTTAACCTGGTAGGAGCGGCCCATCAAAAAACGCAGTGCCTCCACGCCACAATTTCTTTTTTAAAAAACACACACAGCTGTTCCGGGAGTGGTTTGCAAATGGCAGGAGGACCACTGCAGCTGAGGGTCCTTATGGTTGTGCCAAGCTGTGGTTCCTAATGGTGAAAAGGATTCCAGCAAGCAGCACCTTCCCTGTTTCGGTGTTTTGGCCCACCGGAGCTTCGTTTTCACTTCTTACCCGTGGAAAACAGTGCAAAGCCCGCCAAGTCCAAGCTGGTGGGAGTGAGCTGTGTGGAGGCCGGAGGGAGAAGGCAGATTTTGGGGGGAGCGGGGGTGNAGCTGTGTGGAGGCCGGAGGGAGAAGGCAGCTTTTGGGGGGAGCGGGGGTGGGGTGGGGTTGGGGAGAAGACTCCCTTGTCAGAAGAGAGTTAAAATTCACCCCCTCTTGAGGACTGACGGGGACCTAAGGTCCTTGGGGGCCTTCCCTCTGTCTCCCTCACATTTTCCCCAAGGTCCAGCCTTAAGAAAAGCCAATGCCACCAAACTGGTCCCAAGCTGATCCCTCTTTTCTGTGGCCTTGCTAGGAAAAAAGTGACTGTTGTCCTGGTGGATAGGGAGAAGAAGCTTGAAGAGGACTACCGTTTCCTCAGGCAGCAGCACCAAGGCCTTGTGGGCTTTGTGAACTGCTTCCCTACCCTCCTGTCTGAGCTGCGTTGAAAGAAAGCCAGCCGCTTCTCCAGAACTAGTTGGCCTTTAGGGGCTACCGCCTGGGCACCAACCCATCTCTCTGATCAGAGTCTTCTGGGAAGAATATCAAAAGCCAGGCCTTCAAAAGGAGGAGAGAATGTAGTTGCATGTATTTAGGTTTTCAGTATACAGAACAGCCTCCCAAGTCGATTTATACCATGGTGTTGCCTAATACTTTATGGGATGGGTTTTTTTTTTCTTCCCCCAAGCAGCAGCTTGTTGTACAAGAATCAATGTGAATTTAATCTTGCCGGTGCCTGCACGTGCTCCTTCTCCACTTTTCTTTCTTTCAAGAGGCATAAGTAATTTCTGCATTTTTATGTGGCATCTGATCTTGCCGAAATTAAGCCATTGAGCTCTTTGCTCTTTTCAATTAGAAAGGCAAAGCACTTTTTGTAATCTGCTGAAATCAAGGGAACATAAAGGGCTTATTTTGGGATGGATTCTGTCTACAGTTTGACTTTTCAATATAAAAAGGGATGTATAAATATTAATGTGGGAGGATGTAGGTCTGTTTAAGCATATAAATATAGTAGATGCATATGATAATAAGGTGACTTTCTTAAATGTCTGTAGAGGGAGGAAGAAAAATAATATTCTCTAAAAATCCCCCTCTCACTTTCTAGAAAGACATGGCTGGAGACCCACAACTCCTTTACTACACACTTTAATTTGAGTCATGCCGTTTATTTTAAGCAGGCTATGAAAGAAAGCAAACAATGTGGATTATTAGCCAGGTCAACTGCAGAATCTTCTGTGTAGTTTTTATTATAACATATTCAAACTGCAAATGGACACACATAAACAATATGTTCCAATACTCTTTTGAAATACTGACACAATATCAGTTTACACACTGATCTAGAATCGTGTGAAGATGAATGACTGTTGCTTCTCCACCACAGTGCAACCTGAACTACTTCAGTAACTGTTGCACAAGCAGTTTAATTATAAATACTTGGACCAAAAAGACTCTGCCTTAATTCAACTTGAGAAGCATTCTTTTCTAGGTCCCATTAGACTTGCTAGAATTTATAGGCTGCAAATTGGCCAGTTTGATTATAATTTAGTTATAAAAGTATTAGCATTGAAAGACATTTAGCTGAATTGTATTAGCATGAAGAGACATTTAGCTGAATTGTCGAGGTGTTCAACTGAATATCAAGTCTTTTCAAAAGTGGTGGTTCCACTGAATTCAGCTACACTTTTTTCAGTAGGTATGGATCTAGGCCTTAGATGGTAGAATTACCCTTTTTTGTGTTGACTCCTGATGGCTGGCTGGGTAGGTCCCTGAAGTTTCTTGGCAAGATTTGGAAAGTAGTTTTCCATGGCCTCTTTCCTAGAACTCAGAGGGATTAACTGACCCAAGGTCACCCAGCTGGCTTCTGCCCAAGGCAAGACTAGAACTTGAGAGTTTTCTGGTTTGCAGGTTTATGCCTTAGCTGCGATATCAAACTGACTGTCAGAAAAATATCTCAGAAGAATAATACCCTTATGCTCTCTAAACATTCACTTCAGTTCCACAAATAATAAGTTGCATGGATATTCTTAACTATACCTCATCCCCTCCAAAGCTTAGTGGGAGAAACCTTCTGCCAATTTAACCTGGGAATTAATGTGAATTGTTTGTATCTGGACACTGCCATGCATTTTAAAAATAGGAGCGCCCTCACATTTCTTGCACTGAAGCCTATAAAACTTGGGGCTTGAGTGAGTCCTGATGTCTTCCCACTCCCATTTACATGAATGGTTAGATCGAGGAAAGGTCATGCCAATTGACCTGTCACTTCAAACTTCTACGAACATTAGCCATTAGTCTACAAACACATTTTATGCTTTCTGGTGAACATTGTGTACAAATGCAATTTTTGTATTTTTGAACAGAGATAAATCCAAATTTGCAAAATTTCCTTATCTCAATAGTTTAAACAAAAACGTTTTCTTAATATTATACATTTTAATTAAATATAAAAAGAGATCCTTGAAAACTCATCATGAAGGTAGAAATTCAAAATTCCCAAGGTACAGCTACTCCTGTCTTTTCTTCCCCACTCCTTCAGTTTAAGAGGGAAAAAAGTTGTTCTCTCGTTTAAGTAGTATACACTGGGAGAAGTGTACATCTTGTAACCCTCATAAGTCCTCAGCATAATAGAAAAAATGCCCCAAGATGATCAAAATGAGCAGTGAATTTCTTATTTTTTGAGAGAACAAAGATTCTGATTTGTAAATGAAACTTTAAGTCATCCGGATTTTTCCATTTACCCGTAGTAAAAGCATAAGTTTTAAAAAGTTTTTTTTTCTCTATTTCATAGCTTACTTTCTAGCTTTCTGAGTCTTCTATGCAGAAGAGCTCCAGGTCATCTCTGGCCCTTGTTTCTGTAGTGACAAACCCTCCCGTTCTCCAAACTTTTTGAAACAGGGGAACTGGTTCCAATCCAAACCTTCTCGCTGCTACTGCGAAATGGGGTATAATTTACGGGAGATTCGGGTTACAGACTTTCATATTAGTCAACTTGTTGGCAATGGCCCGGTTGCTTGCGCCGTCTTGGGTTAAAAGGCCTTGCGGAAGACCTTTAATTTTTCTTCGTAAGAATCCTATTAATCGCAGCCCAACCGATCCTGACTGTGGTCTCGATCTCCTCGGCCCACTTTCTTTTTAGAAAAGGAGCCAAGCGGCGTGCAGAAAAACGAGGAGGGGAGCGCGGACGACCCGGCGAAGAAGAAGAAGCAGAGGCGCCAAAGGACTCACTTTACCAGCCAGCAACTGCAGGAACTGGAGGCCACTTTCCAAAGGAACCGCTACCCGGACATGAGCATGCGGGAGGAGATCGCGGTGTGGACCAACCTCACGGAGCCCAGAGTCAGGGTGAGCCACCTCCGCCATCGCTCTGCAAAGCTTTCCTCTCCTCTCCCCTCCCCNGTCAGGGTGAGCCACCTCCGCCATCGCTCTGCAAAGCTTTCCTCTCCTCTCCCCTCCCCTCCCCCTCCTTCTTGCCCCGCTGTCTGCAGACCACGCAAAGGTCACTCCTTCGAGCTTATTCCGACTTAGTGCTTAGCCTTTCCCGGGTTGAGCGGGCCTTGCCTGGAAGTGAGCCCATCCCGTTCCGCTCAGCAACCCCTGAATAAGTGTCTCGGAGACAGGAAAGCCAGGAGAGAAGTTTGGTGGGATCCAAAGAGCTCCAATTGGGGGTTACTTGCAGGCGTTTCCCTCCCGGTTCGGATTGGGAAGGGCAAAAGATCGCCGCGCGGGAGGGATGCGGGCGCGGAGGCGGCCCGCGGAACCGACCTTAGCATGAGAACAGAAGACAAGTCGTCTTCTGCAGCCCTCTCCGTTGCAGCAACGGGGCTAGGAACCGCTGCGCTGGGTTTCAAGGGGGCCGGAGGGACGCCAGGCCCAATGGAGGTCTGATCAGGGGAAGCACAGCCCGGGTAACTTTTCCCTCGCTTTGCAAACCCCGGCTCTCAAACGCCTTCAAGTTGTCGGCTCGGGAAAAGCCCTCAGAAGAAACAAAACCAACAATTGCGTGAGCAAAAATGAGGCGTAAATCCTCTTGGATCGAGCGAAGGTTTCCCCCCTCCTCCCCCGTTTAGCAACCTGCCTAGGGGTTCCAATATTACCAGGCCTCCATTAGGGCGCAATCAAGAGTTTATTGAATTGCTGTCGAAATGCGACCATCTCCCCACATTTTATTCGAAGAATCTCATCCCGTGGAGGTTTGCTTAGGAACCAGAATCTGGTTACTTCAAGGTAAGTGGCTTTGGAGATTCTGGGCCGTTTCTCCTCACTGCTTTTCAGTAAATAAATGTATACAGAAACGGCTGCGAATCTGGGAGCTACTTAAAACACTCACTTGCTCACACACACACAGAGAGAGAGAGAGAGAGAGAGAGGATTAAACCCATGTTTAAACTTTGCTGAAAGGCTACCCGCTAAAATCAGTCTGTCCGCACACCTAAACCTCCTTGATTTCACTTGGTGTCCCTTCTAAATAAGATTATTTCTTGATTATTTGTTGGACCCTTTATTATTTTTTGTGTCCAACCCTTTGGACGGTTATAAAACGAGACTCCCAAAAATCCGTCAAAGGAAGGGACGCCCAACACATGCTCCTAAATCTCGGCTGCGCAGTTCCGTGCAGGGTCAGTCCTGAATGAGGTTTTGCTCTCTTCGAAGCGGACCTTCGGCAGAAATGAACGGAGCATCCAGATCAGGCTGAGATTTCATCCAGGAGGTGAACGGATCTTGAACGGCAAGCAATCTTCATCGCAATTCCTGATGGGAAAATCTCTCCTGCCTTCCCTCTATCTTGAAGGAATGGCCTTGCTAAGAAAAAACCCTAACAGAGTCATAAGCCTTTTTGCTTAATTTATTCATTTATTTATTTGGGAAAAGCATGATTTGCCCAAAATAGACAAAGGTCGCCCAAGTTTTATTGCTTCCTCTGGGTTGATTATAAATGCAGCCATTTAATAACAACAGCAATTCTGGTTCATCTTCATGGTGGAGGGGAAAAGGATGCAACGCTCCTGGTGGATGGGCTTTGTGAGTGCGCTCTTTTTCACAGGAAGGAGGAATGTATAAAAACACCAGATCCCCCCCCCAAAAAAANATTCCCCCCCCCCCAAAAAAAAAGTCAGGTAAAGGAGGAAATTGTTTTGGTCTCACTTCCTACTTCTGGAAACTGATAAGGAAGCTTTGGGAATGCGGATGTGTTTCTCCCCTGATTTCTATAGCCTTCTATAGATTTCGAGTGTTTCTGACTAGAAATGGGAAATTTGGAGAGAAGCACAAAAGATTAGGGATACACTGATCATTTTGATACTAATAGCCAGGTACATGGGCCAGGTTACATGAAATCCTCCAAAATTCCCATTGTGACTCAAGGGCCTTCAATGGAACTATAATAGCAGGTGTTGGCTTTAACCCTGGACAAGGCCAATGGTGTAGCTATAAAACAAATGCAATATTGGGATAGATTTGACAGGCATAATCTTTCTCTCTCTCTCTCTCTCTCTCTCTCTCTCTCTCTCTCNTCTTTCTCTCTCTCTCTCTCTCTCTCTCTCATACACACACACATACACACACAAAAATATACTGGGCAGGTATACAGCCAGTCATAAGCACATTAGCAGATGTCCTGTGAGGTCACTAGGGCTTAATTTCAAAGAATTGTACCTAGTTCTGGAATGAAAAAAATTAGTCAGCAGGTTAAGTTGCTATCTTATTCATGGTGACACTGAGTACTGTCCTGTTTTATGGGACTTTTATCCTACAGAGTACACAGAATAGCAGTCAGTGTGCCTTTAAAAGGGTACATGGTAGAGGTAGGAACAGACAAACTCCATTACAATCAAGGGAAAGCTGTCACATGTATAAGCAGGATTCTGCAACATGCTCAGCTAAACTCTATTTCTTTGAAATGTAATGTTTTGTACACTTCTCATCATTCTGATTTGTGTATTGCCATTGTGCAGATGCATCCAACTGTGAATAATACAATAAACCATGATAAAGCAAACCAGACTTTACTCTGAGATGGACATAAAACCCAAAATTAGGGCAGAATTGTGCCCAGTAATGGAAGTAAATCATTACAGTGAATGGAAAGGTTTTAGGTGTGTTGCTTTCAAAGAGCTATATTAATTTATCTGAACAAGTGTAAGAACTGCACTAATTATTTAAAAATAACCAAGAAAGAGTAACTAAATTAAAATAATATTAAGGGGGAAGAGGAAAGACAGGTATTTGGAATATTTAGCTACTTCTTAACAAGGATACACTGATCATTTTGATA
>BHFT01039760.1:0-18491 GCA_004320025.1 Laticauda laticaudata | reverse complement strand
GAATTGGATACATTTTCTGCGCAAAAGTTTTGAGCAGCTCAAAACTTTCTGAGCGGATGAAACGTCAGTGAACGGATGCTGGACGGATAGAGAGGAAGCAAAACGGAGGCAGTGAGTACATTGCGTTAACCAACGGATGGCAACCTTTTTTGTCCGTTTTACATCCTCTTTGCATCCGTTGGTGCAGTGTGACATCGGCTTAACATTGAGTTTGTATCTGTTGTGTGCTCTTGTATTGTTGAGGTTGAAGCTGTAAAAATTTGTAATTCTGGGAGTTGAAGTTCACAAGTCTCAAAGTTTCACTTTGCCTCAGACAGATGTGATGGTTCCCCCCTAAGTTACTGTGCATCAGGTTACTCCTAAATTAGTGTCCATTAGCGTATTGAAAACCTAACTTTTGCTGTTCCAGTAGAGGCTACCCTATCTTCCTCAAACAAGAATTTAACTAGTGGTGGTATTCAATTTTTTAAAATTGAATATGTGGTATGGCTTGGTGGGTGTGGCAGGGGAAGGATATACTGCAAAATCCCATTCCCTCCCCACCCCACTAACCTGCTTTCAGGCTCTGTTTTCCTGTGCAGGGCATCAAAGAAGACCCAGCTGATCAGCTGGGACTCGGGAGGCAGAGAATAGATGGGGGCGGGGCAAGTCAGAGGTGATATTTACCGGTTCTCTTGAACGACTCAAAATTTCTTCTCCTGGTTCTCCAGAACCTGTCAGAACTGGCTGAATACCACCTCTGAAGTCTTGGTTAGTGTTCCCTTTTATGAAAAGCATTCTATTTCCTGCTCTTGATTCCCTGACCTCTGGCAAAGCATGTGAGACAAATGCTGGAAAAAGAGGTGGAGTAGAGTTCATGAATCCAGGAGATACTTAGGTGGAACTTTGGAGATGTTCCTTGGTCTCTGAGTCAGCATGAAACCCAGCCAAGAAGATGAGCTGGAAGGGACAGATGATATAACTATCCTGACAACAAGAGATCAAAGAATGATGGCCTAAACAAGGTCCTAACCCATAAAGGTCATGGCTGCTCATATACTGCACCTCTAACTGTTCTGGAGATGCTTTGGTTAAGGAAGAAAAGGTGAGAATGGATCAGTGGTGGTATGTTACCAGTTCGCACCGGTTCACCCAAACCTGTAGTTTAAAAAAAAAAGCCTCCCACGATCAGGTGAGAGGAGGAAACAAAGCCTCCAATCAGCTAACAGATAATCAGAGTTGGAAGGGACCTTGTAGGTCATCTAGTCCAACCCCCTAAAGTGGGAGACCCTACAACATTTCTGACAGATGGCAGTCCAATCTCTTCTTGAAAGCGTGTACATGTGCGATCACCGAACCAATAGTGGAACAGGTAGGATCTCACTGCTGGAATGGATAAGACTAACATTGGAAGGACGCAACATCAAATCCTCAGTCAGCCATGTTAGTCGTTAGACCAGGGGTCGCCAACCTTTTGGACCTCAGGGACCATCAATCTCATCATTTTAAATCCCAAAAAAGTCTGCAGGAAAATTCCCCACCCTGTTTTCTTACCGATCGATCATTCTTTATTTGAGATTGCAGGATACCATCTCCAGCTTCATTCTCAGGGAGAGAGAGAGAGACTTTTGGCTTCATGCAAGAAAAGCAACAGAAGCAGCAGAAGTCTTTCTTTCTTTCCCCCAAACTCTGCCAGAAATAAGTCTTTGCCGGCGCAGCCTCTTGGAGCAGGATGTCTTGCAGGGTCCCAAAGACTCATTTCTGGTGGAGTTTGGGGGAGAGAAAGAAAGACTTTTGCTGCTTTCCTTGTGTGCAGCCAAAAGCAGAAGAAGAAAGAAGCGGAAAGAAGGAGCCCGGTGGCCAGGCACGTGGGGCAAATGGGGCAAGTTCCCCTCCCTCTGCTCTTTCCCCCTTCCCCTCACTTCCTTGTGTTGTTCACAATGCAAGTGATGCAAGCTTTGTGCTCCCATGGGCCATGTGGGTGGCGTAGCTTTGTGTTCCCACACAGTCTGGATTATTTGCTTTGGGAGGGAACATTTCTCTGCATACCACCAACATTTTCTCATGGACCACCAGTGGTCCCCAGCCCACCAGTTGGTGACCACTGCCTTAGACAACTTTTTAGGCCAGTCATTACATGACAAGGTAAATGATCACACAGGATTGTTCTAAGGGTAAAGTGGAAGAGGGGATCTAATCCTGTATAATGTCTTGATTTTTTGTTGAGAGGAACAAAATTAATCAATTTCCTGACATAACCACATATTCTTGTCCAAGGACATAACACCTCTTCTCTTCCTGATTCAGTCATACCAAGAATCCTGAGATCACAGAGGTTAGATCAGAGGTCCCCGAACTTGGCAACTGCTGGCTGGAGAATTCTGGGAGTTGAAGTCCACAAGTCTTAAAATTGCCAAGTTTGGAGACCTCTGTTAGATGATAGGGCAAGTGAAACCCCCAGACTTCTGTTGAATCAAGATATAAGAACCCCCATCAGATGAATTTGTCCCTGCCGTGTTTCATTCCCAAAACACTGCACAAACCTTCCCATTCAGACTGTGTGGTTTGTTGTTAATAAACAAATCAATACAAAGTTCTTTTACGGCAGGGATGATTGTTTTATGGTGATGACGTCTGGCTAAATGCCACCAGAAATCATTGCTTTTGAGTCCAGAGTTTCAATATAGTGGCCATCCCTAAGAATATCTATAACCTCACCTTGACTCCTAGAATCACTTCTTGTTCAGGTGAAGGTTTTCTTTGAAATGATAGCATCAAGGCTGTGGAGATATGACCTGATTATTCCAAGGACAGCAGGGAGGCAAAGCTCTGGTGTCACTATCACCCCATCCAAGAATGCCTTATGACAATTAGCTTTGTTTGGTTCCATCCTAGCTGAGATTCATCCTCCAAAGCACCTGAAAGTCAAACAAGAAAGAAAGGATAGAAACTAATCAAGGAGAGAATCAATCTAGACCTAAGGAGAGATTTCCTGATAGTGAAAACAATTAACGGGTGGAATGGCTTGCCTTCAGAAGTTGTGAGTGCTCTGGAGACTTCCGGTTTGCAGGGCTTCGGCGGCAGGCAGGAATCCGTGATCGTGTGTGGTTTCTGCCTGGGCTCGCCGCTGGAGTGCCCCGAGCCAGCTGGTTTCGGGGATAAGCTACCCCATAGAGGTCGGTGAAGACGGGGGAGACTCCAGCAGGGTCAAGGAAAGCCATATCTTTCCTCCCCAGCTGGCTAAACTCCCTTTCCCGAAGGCGGTAGAGTGGCAGTCAGAAATGGCCGCCACAAAGAAGCCCTCATCCGGAAAAGAATGTGCAGAAAGAAGAAAGTGCTGAAGTGAAAATTTTGGCTGACTGGGATAAGAAGCAACAATTAAGGCATCCTGGAACTCAAATTTCTCAAATTTTTAAAAAAGATACATCGTTCCCAAAGAAGATTCGGAAGCAGCGAATGAAAGTGAAAAGGGAAAGTTTTTTTTTTCACTCTCCTTCCTTATGTAGCACCCCGGGAACAGACGATGAATGAGGAAATTGGAAAAAATCTGCTTTTGACATCAACAGGTAATTTAAGCTGAAAATTTAAGTGCCAAGGGGATTAATAAAATTTCCTGAATAAAAAGGAAGGAAAAAACAAAGAAGAAAGATTTTTTTTTGCTGTAAGTGGGAAGGGAGAGGAAGAGAATAAGAAACCAGGATTTGGAAGAGGAGATAGGCCTGGAATCTAAAGAATCAAAGTTTAAATTTAACAGACTTCTTAAAAAAAATACATGTTTAAACGTGGAACTTTGTAACTAATACTAACCCCAGGAAGAGAAGTGAAAAAGGAAGAAGTGTCAAAAGAAACAGCTTGTGTGTATTTGGATTGCTTGTTGACTTTGGGATTTTTGAATTAATATTTGAAGGAGTTAAAAAACAGTTTGGTGTGGTTGTTTTAAAAGAAAAAAAAAACCTGCTACAATAGTATCACTATGTGGATGAACTGAAATAGAATTTAAAAAAACTTAAAGAAGAGAACAAAGAAGGGAAGGGCTCTCTTGGTTTCCGTTTTTCAATTCCGTTAGAAAGGGCGATCTCTACCTATGAGAAACTATAAGAAAAAGAACTACGACAAGGAAGATTCGGGACAAAAGAAGAAGTCATTTATAATGAACAAAGTAACCTTTCACTTGGGGAAGATAAGGGGAAAGAGGGGAAAAGAGAATGGAGAATTGAGATCCTAAAAAAAACAAACCCAAAAAAGGGAAAATAAGAATGAAATAGGGATATAATGTTGAAGAAAAGCAACAAAAAAACCAAAAGGGAATACAGAAAAGGAAATTGAGGGTGGAGAGAACAAGGGGATAAAAAGCAGAGAGAAGAGCAAAAGAGGAGGGAGGAAGAGAAACTACAAGGGTGTGAAGCAAGATGTAAGAAACAGAGACATTTAGAGATAGATGGGTAAAAATTTCATTAAAAAGTGATTCTGCAAAGGTAACATAGTGATTGGTATTGTTATATTTGTATTTTAGAAAATAATGTTAGAAAATTGGAACCCAACGCATGATTTAGTGAAACATTGGTGAATAAATAAATGAAATGAATTAAATGAGAGAATTAATTTAGAAAAGGAATGGGAACATTTTAAATGAACATAATGTTTTAAAAATGCAAGTGAAGTGGGGGAATAATTATGGAAAGTTTATAAGCGTTCCCAATAGAAGCATGATACCTATTTGAAAGTAATGTGCTAAATGTTTAAAATTTAAATGAATATGAAACATTAATGATAGAATTGAATTGGTATGGATCATTGTAATTATATTATATATTTATATTTTTCTTTTCTTTTCTTTTTAAAATGTCAAGCATGTAGCTTTAATGTACTACACAGAATTCCGGAATGGAAGTTATTTCTATATTAAGTGTTATAATTTTAGGGGAAAGATACAAAGGGGTCATACTCCAATCAGTGACCTCAGGAGGAATTTTGTTTAATGAGAAAAAGATAATAGACAGCTGAAATAGGACAAAGAATATAAAATATAAATGATCTGATTTGAGATGAAACAAATAAAATTAAAATAAGAAAGTTAAAAGAGGGGAGAACTATATAGAAAATGTAGAATGGTAATAGACTATGGAATGGTATATATAAAAATGAGCACTGAACTTGAAATTGGTGTCTGTACAAAGAGATGTAACCCGGGATCAGCCTGCTTTCAGAAAAGAGGTTTTATGTTTTCATGTTCTGTGTTGTGTTTGTTTATGTTTGTTTCTAAAAATCAATAAAAAAAATCAAAAAAATGAAAGAAGTTGTGGGTGCTCTATCACAAGGAAGGTTTTAAGAAAAGATTGGACAGCCATTTGTCTGAAATAATATACGGTCTAGAAGACCTCCAAGATTCCTTCCACATCAGTTAATCTGTTATCCATTCATACATGGCCATTCATGGGTAGCTTTGTGCAGATTCAGCCAATAACAAAAATGTCTTGCTTGTGTATGGTTCCATCCAGGGAAATGGCCTGTGTTTCTAAAAGGGGATGCTATTAAGGCTCACCTCATGGTGATATAAGAGCAGTGAAACATCAATATTTCTCCATTCTTATTGCATCTGTAGAATGTTGCCCTGTTCCGAGGTACCCGGTTGAACAAAGGGGGACTCTGAGAGGCATTTTCAAGGTGCCTGGCAGGTAAAATCACTCAGATCTGTTCTCAAGCATAGCGCAGATCCTTCTGAGATGTCCAGTGATCTGGGAACAGCTTGATCCTGTTGGCCCTGAGGAACTGAGGAGTCTAAGAACAGCTACCTGTGAGTTAGATTTGTCTCCCTTCTTGTTGGTCAAGACTGCTCAGCAACGGTTAATTCATCATTGAGAAAAAGGGTATCCCAGGACGTATGAAGGGAGTACTAGTTCACTCTCTTCTCAAGAGGCCAGTGCTGGATTGCACCATTCTGGATAACTTTCTTCCAAGCTCCCACCACCCCATTTTTAGGAAAGGAGGTGAAAAAGAAGGTCGCCTGTAGCGGTCTCCAAACTTGTGGACTTCAACTCCCAGAATTCTCCAGCCACAAGTCTTAAAGTTGCCAAGTTTGGGGACCCCTGCTCCAGAGGATCTTGGATAACATAGATTGTCTGGACTCCTTCCAGACAAGTTTCAAACTCAGATATGGGATGGAAACAGTATTGATTGTGCTTTTGGACCATCTCTGATGGGAGCAGTATTGGGGTGGGGGGAAGATCCATCCTGGTTCTTCTTAATCTCTCAGCAATGTTTAATATTATGGTATCCTTTTGGCTCAGCTCTACTATGTGAGAATGAGTGACACAGTTTTAAGCTGGTTCGCTTCCTTCCTCCAGGACTGATCCCAATTGATATTGATAGGGAGTGAGAGGTCCCTGTTTTTTGGGTTGCCACAAGGCTTGGTAGTTTCTCCTCTCCTTTTCAACATCCACATGAAGCCGCTGTGTGAGGTCATCAGACACTACAGTATGAGGTGCCACCAGTATGCAGAGAATACCCATATGTATATCTCTATTCCAGATGAAGCAAAAAGTGCTGTGGGGGGCTGGTTGGGTAACAGTGGGCTTCAACTGAACCCTGGTAAGATGGAGGTTGGGGGTGGTTTTACCATGTTTGGTCTTGGATGGGATAGCACCGCCCCAGACAGACCTGTTGTGTAAAGTGGTGGCCTTCCTGGACTCATGCCTCGTGTTCAAGGAGCAGGTAGCAGTTATAGTTAGGGGATCCTTTGCTCAACTTCAGGTGGTACACCAGTTATACCCTTCCTGGATTGAGAAACTTTCCTTTTAGTCACTCATGTCCTTGTCATCTCCTGGATGGACTACTCCAATGTGCTCTACATGGGGCTACATTTGAAGAGTATCTGGAAGCTGCAACTGGTGCAGAATACAGTGGAGCAAGCAGTTTTGAGTGACACATGTAAGACCTTTGCTATATGAACTGCACTGGGTGCCAGTTTGCTTCCAGATCCAATCAAGATGTTGGCTTTCATCTTTAAAGCCCTTCATGGCATGGGACCAAGATATCTGAAGAACCATTTTGTCCCAATTACATCAATGCATCCCACCCAGTCAACCAGGGAGAGCATGCTGTGTATCCCATTGGTCCAAGAATTTCAACTGACAGAATCTAGGAGAAGGGCCTTCTCAGCTGCTGCTCCACCCTTTGGAACATCTTAACCCCCCCCCAAATGTGAGGTGAGGCCCCCACTCTTCTGGTTTTCCAGAAAGCCCTAACAATACGATGTAGGCCTGGGGATGGCTGGTGGTTCGAGGACCTTCCCGCTGCCTTGCCAACCTTTAAGCCTTCTGAATTTTTAACTTCTTGTTTTTATTTTTACCTTAAGTTTTAACTTGTTCTTTATTCTGTTTTTAATCTATGCTTTGATTCGTGTGTTTTTATTATGTTGTATACTGCCCAGAGTCACTTGGTGAGGTGGGAAGTATAGACATTTAACAAATAAAAATACAAAGGCTGTTGGTCCTCCAGACTTTATATGGATTTTTTCTGGTGACTGTCAGAGCAAGTTTCAATTTTATAAACCTATGTGCATTCAGTGTTTCTCTATTTGGCAAAACCTCCAAAGCCAATGGTTTTACTCAGCAGATCCCCTTTGGAAGAAAGAACACAAGATCTTGAACCAATTTCCAGATTTACTAATTTTATTGTCTGCTTAATTATCTTCCCGCTCCAAATAAATCTTCTTTTATAAATAATATAAACTAACAACAAAATCATATTGATATAAACAAGAATAAGTTAAAATAAATAAGACAACAGGATAAAAATACCAGAACAATGAAACAAGTTGAGTTTCCCCAGGGGTGCTTGGAAGGTAGAGTGACAATCAGCTTCCTCTCTCCTCCAAGCACATCAAAAAGCACACAGATTTATTCCTTATGAACATTATTACTTAATATTTTGGTAGGTAAAGTGCGTGTTCCTTCCAAAACCAGAAGGAGACCTGAAATTATCGGTATCCCCTCCTACAAAATATGTGACCTATTATTTTAAAAAAGAAATAGAATGAAGCATTTCTGGGCATTCAGTTATGGCATATGGTGGAGGAATTCTGTATTACAGAACAAAAAAAGATGCGAACAGGAAAAAAAAGAGCATAAACATAAATCCAGTGGGGAATTTCAAATCATAATTCTGAGCCTGGGCCAAGGACTTCTTCACGGCAGCTCCCCGTATTTGTACAATCCTTTTGTTTTAAAAAAATCTTCCAGATTCAGAATTTGAAATTGCCATTTCTATTTCCATCCTTCACTGAGAAATGACAACAAATGATTGGAATATCATTGTGTGATCTCTGATTGGCCTTGCAGGGTGATCCCTGATAGACTGAGATGATTGGCTGGGAAGAAGATGAACTAGTTTTCATAAAAATGGTGCTAAAGGAGCAGCTGATTTGGGCATTGAATAATTGTTGTATAAGAATGAAAGACGTTCACAAAGAGGACAGCGATGACGCTTAGACTTATATACCGCTTTACAGCCCCTTCTAAGCGGTTTACAGAGTCAGCCTATTGTCCCCAGCAATCTGGGTCCTCGGGATGTGCATAAGACACATATTCTTCTGAGAAAATGTCCACTTTCACAACAAAAAGGGCTCAAGTCGATATTAGTGCATTAAAAAAACCGTCCATGATTACTTTTGCACTCCATGATTTAAGCAAATGGGATGCTTCTTCTCCCAGAGCCCCTCCTCCCCAACTTCACGCACAGTGACACCGTGTAACAATCATGTCATCGAAGAGTTGGGTGGCTACTTTCCCGTCATTGCCGTAATGCATAAGCACCATTGGCTCATAGGCGGCGGGAACACAACACGGTGCCGGAGTCTCTCCAGAAAGGCTGTGCAACCTGGCCTTGATCTGGGCATGCATGCTGGCTGGTTTGTAGTTGTGTGGGCAGGAACCCTCACAGAACTTCATAGAGTAGCTTTGTGGGGCCACCACCCAGTCCGACCACCCAATGGCTTCGAAGGAGACCTTAAGGGACCTCAAGCAGCACTTCCCATCACCCTTCCTGCATTCTTCCTCATCAAGCTGCCTGGCCTTCCTTACTGCCTTTCGAGTTTCGGCCTCAATCATCAGGGACGGCATCCCTGTCCCTTCTTCTGTGATGCTAGCAGCTAGCCACGCAGCTTTGTCTGACCTAAATTCCAGGCCCAGGTTCAGCTTGGGCTCCCAGCTTCCTACCCATTGTTCTACAACGCCAGTCAGACTGAGGCTTGGTGAAGTCCTTGATATCTCTTGGGAAGTGAGCAGCTCGGAGGTTACTTTCTCCCTTTTGGACAGTCTGTAGAGATTCACACGTACTGGCCATGTTACATTGGACATAGTGTTGCTGGGAGTATCTAGCCATTCTTTGAAGAGAGACAATTTAGCCCGGAGAATGTTAAGGCTCCGATAAAGGGCTGCTGTCCTGGAGAATTCCAGATGCACATGCGTTGCAGCCTGAAGATTTCCAGATGTGGACTCATTCGTGTGCACAACTGTACAGAGAGGAAAACAGACAGAACAGGTTATCTTTAGTTGCTAAGTTACTGTTACTAACCCAGCCGTGCGGTTCATATAGCAGTGCTTGGCAATTTTAAGATGTGTGGACTTCAACTCCCAGAATTCCCCAGCTAGAGGGGAGTTGAAGTCTACATGTCTTAAAGTTGCCAAGGTTGAGAAACACTGCCTTACAGCAAAACTACCACTTTGATCACCACTTCCTATTGCTATTTTCTGAAATGGATATGCATTGCAACCACTTTTGGGCTTAGAGTTACTTGATTTTTGAATTATATTCTGGCTGGTGCACTGTCAAGATGACTCTCAATTAGATTTTATTAAAATTAAGTGTAATGTACTATATTAAAACAATTTAATTAAATGTGCTATACTTATTTATTATGCTATACTCTGTCGGCCCTGTCATTGTATCCTTGTGTAATTATGTGTAATTACACAATTGTGTAATCCTTTCGGTGGGAAAACAAAAATATACAGTTTGATAGTGGAAACTGCAGCCAAAGTTTTGGGGGCTACTTGCAGCCCAAGAGACACAAGATCAGCATCCTACCCTATAATTAATCCACTTTGTGGCCACAGCCTCCTTAAAGGATGCTTGGAAATCAGGAGCGATGAGATGGAGTGAAAACATTTTTTTCAGAGATTTCCCCAGGTTTCCTTCATATTATTTCTAACAAAAATACCTCAATTATATATTTGCATAGTAGTAATATAATAGTATTTTTAACAAAGAAAACAATATAATATATAATATAATAATATAATATAATAGTATTTATAATATAATATAATAGTATTTTTAACAAAGATCTAAAGGACACAGAAAAGGAAAGATAGTTTGATTGGTGGTTAAGTTGCTGGTCTAGAAACCAGAAGACTGTGAGTTCTAATCCGACTTTAGGCATGAAAGCTGGCTAGATGACTTGGGGCAACCACCAGGAAACTGTGAGTTCTAGTCCCACCTTAGGCATCAAAGCCAGCTTTATGACTTTGGGCCTATCACTCTTTCTCACCCCAACCCACCTCACAGGATTGTTGTGAGGAAAATAGAAAGAGAAAGGAGTATTGTGTGTGCTCACTGTCTAAAGTTATTTATGAAAATAAGAAAGATGGGATAAAAATGAATTTTAAAATTTAGATTTATTTGCTTAATAGGTAAGCAAACAGAAAGCTTTATTAAGGATAAAATGGCCAAGGATTCAAAAAATAAAATACAATAGATCAACTCTAGATTGACATGAAGAATAAGTATTATGATGGAATAATAGTTATAATCAAATAAATGATTAACAATGATAATACTGTAAGTGAGGACTACGGAAAGGATGCACAAAAGATTTGTAACCAACTGACACACTGTATATATGTAATTGGAAGGTGGTTTTATGTTTTGTTTGTATATGTTTGTCTAAAATAAAAATCCTTTTTAAAAAAGTATTATTTATTTATTTATTTGCTTAAAAAGTATTATTTATTATATGCTGCCCATCTCACTATGCCAAGTGGCTTCTTCACTAATCTTTTGAATTCTTGGAGAATGCTAATAAATGGGAAGGGAGTATCAAGCAAAATTCATGAGTGGTTCTCAGAAGCTTTTGAAAAACACCCTTAGCGAAAGGTCTTCCAATATTTGAGGGGCTGCCACAGAGAGGAAGGGGTCAAGCTATTTTCTGTAGGCCAGACAAGGAATAATGGATGGAAACTGAACAAGGAGAGATTTAACCTGGAAACAAGGAGAAACTTTCTGACAGTGAGAACAATCAACCAATGGAACAGAAGTTGCCCTCGGAAGTTGTAAGAGCGCCATCACTTGAGAGTTTTAAGAAGAGACTGGACTGCCATTTGTCAGAAATGGTGTAGGGTCTCCTGCTTGGGTAAGGGGTTGGACTAGATGACCTACAAGGTCCCTTCCAACTCTGATTATCAAAAGTTGGGAGTATATTTAATAATCACAGGAGAAATGGAGCTTGGGAGCAAGTCCAAACTTCATATGTTATATTGCACTGAAGTAAATAACCAGGGATTGTACTAAATAGCTCCATAAAAATTGAAGCTCAGAGTGCAGTAGCTGTTCAGGAGTTGTTGTTTGGTTCACACAGGACTTGAACTATGGAATTTGCTATTGCCAGATACACTAGAACATACAGGAGAATGGTAGGGCTGGAAAGCAGAGGTAGGATTCAGCAGGTTCTGACCAGTTCTGGACAACTGGTAGTGGAAATTTTGAATAGTTCAGAGAACCGGCAAATTCCACCTCTGACTGGAGATTTTACAGTATCCTTCCCTTGCCACGTCCACCAAGCCATGCCCACATTTGAATCCCATCACTGCTGGAAAGGATTTCAGAGATCTTCTAGTCCAGCGGTGGCTAACCTTTTTTGGCTCCCATGCTGAAAATTTCACGCCCGCACGCTTGCGCCCACTAGCATGCTGCCCTCCCACGCCACCTGAATATGCATGCACGACTTCCCTCATGCACAGCACATCTGCGCATGTGCACATGATCTCCTTGCGTGCAGCACATCTCTGCGCATACATGTGCATCTCCCGTGCACACACCCTCCACCTCCTGTGCATGTGCACCCGATACCCGACAATCAGCTGTCGGGTGGCGGGGCGCACGTGTATGCGCAGTGGGGCTCTTCTGGGTGACCTCTCGTGTGCTGGGGGAAATAGCTCTGCATGCCACTTCTGGCATGTGTGGCATAGGTTCACCAACACGGTTCTAGTCCAACCCCCTGGTCAAAACTTTATATCATTTTGGTCAAATGGTTGTTCTGTCTATTTTTGAAAACCTCCAACTAAATTAAATTAAACAAGAGGAGTTTGACTAATTTGTGGAAAATACAAATTATCAACAATTATGGATATGCATAATATCAGCAGTAGGATAATTCTTTACATAAGAAGGCATAAGAAGAACATTATTATATTATTATATTTCTGCCTTAAGCATCCCAAAGGCAACTTGTTGGCTGCTGTGGTAACAAAATGCTAGACCAGAGGAGGCTTTGCTCAGATCCAGGATAAATTCTTGATATAGGCTCACAAGTCACCTTAAACTTTGAAGACACTTTTTCAGATGAAGCCACTATCTGAGTTGAACTGTAATGGCAACTGTTTGATGCACATATTCTGCCAGGAAATTTGTCTGGCAAAAATATTTTTATTTATTTAGATAATGAACACATTGTTAGGTTATTTTTATCTTGTTGCACTAAATCAATGCTTACAATTGTTACATTTTTATCTTTATTGATTTTGTTGGCTTTATGGTGATAGGCAGGATAGATGAATAAAATGGACAGAGGGACAGAGGAGGAGAGAGAGAGAGAGAGATTTTATGACCAGTTAGACACAAGAAATAACAAGATTCAGCCATAAGGTAGTATGTCTTTATATTGTCTATATACTTGGTTTTGGTTTGTTTATAAAGCTACCTGCATTGTTTATGCTGGATAAAAGTCTGTTTATAAATAAAGTTCTCAAGAGCAACAAGAATCATTCTTAGGCAAGTATATTGTATTGTGGCATCAATATAACCTGAGCCAGGGCAACTCAGAATGCCCACCTTTTGGTCCACAATTTTGGTCTTCCAAAAGGGCTGGAAGTCATGGCTCTGCCAACTGGCCTGGAGTCTCAGTGGAGACATGATGTTTTGGAGGTGGCTCATGGATTAGATACCACCTTCTCCTGGTGTGCATTTTGTTCCATTCCTCTCCAGTCTTGGTCAATTTTATTTATTAATATTTATTTTTTCTTTATTGTTTTAATATTTTATATGGGAATTTTTTTTGCTGAGGGACATTGAGATTTGGCAAGATGGGCAGCATCAAAGCTTGGATAAATAAAATAAAATAAAATATTGGGACAAGATTATAGAGTCACAGGCTCGAAAGGAGCCATTTGGGGGCACAGTATAGGAACCCATTTTTAAGCATTTCATACCTATAGGTAGATGACCATGTAATATTTGCTTCAATATATCCAGTAAAGGATGTCTACTACCTCATAAAATATATGGTTCATTCGTTGAATTTAAAATTTTCCTGCATGCAGTTAAAATCTGCCTTCTTATACCTTAAATCCCTTAAATGCCCTACACTCTGGTCTGAACAACAATGAAAGACCACACAGAAATAATTCAGAGAAATGTTCAACGTGTCTTCATTCACAGAATATAGGTGCCTGCATCCGTTTCACCTGTCCTGGCTTCTCTTCTCTGTCTTCTCTTCCTTTGCACAGCTTTAATTTTGACATTTTCTGAAAATCAACATTAAGGCAACCTTTGAGCCCATGGCGTGTACACACAAGATATGTGCACGCAGTCCTTATAAGTTCCCTACAAGCTGCTTTCTAAGAACTAATCCACCTGCTCAAGGAAATGTCTGCATCGCAGCAGAAGCTGAGGCAATTCACTGGATGCTCACGAAAAGGGGAAAGGCATATGAGACATGCCCCCCTCCCAATTCATGGAAGACCCTCTGAAAAAGATGAACACTTACATTCAGGCCTCAAAAGATGAAGAGTGGTGGATGGTGGCAGCTTCGTTCGATTTGCTTGGAGCTGTGCTAGCAATTCCTGGTAATGCAATTGTGCCCCTTGGATCTCTTCTCGATCCAAAGGGGCCCGGATGGTTGGAGGCATTTCCAAGCCCAACCTCACCAGGATGCTCTGCTTAACAGCCTCTGTCTGGAGCTGGACGTCATGACCCCTGTGTGGCCATGGATCCGCCCTGGAAATGAAAAGCAGAAGTACCATTCCCAGACCTGGGATGAGGCTCCTGAAATAGCACGAGAAGAAGGCTGGCATTGTGCCTATTGCAATGACCGTGTCTTGGGGCAATTTCCCTAATTCCATTGATCGAGGAAAGGCGCTTTCGCTATCACTACTATCACCTGCACCAACAATGAATTAACTTGAACTTGACCAGATCTCCCTTTATAAAGATGAACTTTGACTGACTCACCTCGTCACACTTACACTGGCGTCAAAGCAGTAAACATGACTGAAGAGGAATCCAGGCTGTTCCCTTAGAGAGGGTGGGGGGGAGGGGGAGGCAAAAAATTCTCCTCCAGGGGAAATTTGACAGTGGCAAACCTTGGGGAATTTACAGTATAGGTTTCCCACTTCGCCTTCTCTTCTGTAGCCATGGAGACAAACACATACAACAGCTGTCAGGTGGCTCTGTGTTTTTCTTTTTTCTTTTTTCCCCCAAACAGTCGAGTTGCATCATTGTCCAACATCTCTGGGTGAATTTAGAAATGACCACATGTGTCCACATGAGCAAGAGTCCTCACTTGCGGCTGTGCCCCAGCAGCATAGTAACCCATTTATTGGAAAATACTCAGTGTGAAAAAATCACAGTTGATTCATTCTTGATGCCCAGTCAGGACAGGCAAGGAAGTAAAATGAAAGTAAGAGGTGTTCTGTATGAAAATAGTTTACTCCAAATTCGCTAATCTGATTGGCTAAGAAAGCCAGCATAGGGATTGGTTCACTAGGAACCAATCCAAAGGAACCGTCAAAAGGCGGTTAAATCAAACCAATGTCATTGGCTACAGGCCAGCAGGCAAGCCGTATATAAAGGCTGCCGTGGCTAGAGCCAAACTGTTCCGTTTATTTTTATCTGTTGCAAATAAAGACTTTTACTGTTGGAACCCGGTCTACCTTCCATTTTTCTGGACGGAACAGAATAGACTTAAGTTCTTTGACTTAATTGACCATCTTTGCATGAAGATAATATATAAACTAGCAGCTGCCAGAGAGCAAGAAAGAAAACTGTCCCACATATGCTGAAGAGAGCCACGTCAGGTATGAATGGGCCAAAGTAATACCCTCTGAAGATTTAAGATGCCTTAGCCTGTAAACAACAGTTTTGAACTCAAGACGGCAAATATGGAGATAAGGTGAATTTGCAATGGACTCGGAGTGGGAAGAGGAAGGAATATTCCTGCATTCAGGAATATCTAGCACTGTTCTTGTAAATGCGCGGGAAAAGAAGACTCGAGACCAGTGTAAGTTCAGCTCTTTATTAAAATGCATAGATCTGTGCTGGACCTGCGAATCACGGCAGCTCTTCTTATAGAGCTTGCCGGTGGCTCTTACCCAATGACAGCCTTCTGAATCTCCCGCGATCGGCTTGGCCAAAATTCGCCACAGATTCTTTTACCTGACCAAGTTCACCATCGTTCTTTCTGTCCAATCACAGGTGATGTCTGTCTTAGCCAATCAGGTGAGAGTAATACAAGAAATTTAATATGGAATACCCCTCCCCTCTGTATGGTCATCCTACGTGACACGTCACGTAGGTAGGCAGGGCTTTTAAACCTGCCTACTTGACCTGCGCATTCAGTTGCTGCATGGTCTTCAGACGGATTCAAGATGATCTTTCGTGACCTCCACTGCTCTTCCTCCGATGAACCAGCCTGGAAGGGTGAGTCAGGCCTTTTGACGCAACTCCAACTAGGTCCTATCTGGCTCGGTTTGAAAGTGTCGGCTTCACTTTTCCCAGGGCCATCTTTCCAGGCTGTTGAACTGGCCTTGGCTGTTCTTCAGGCGAGGTCTGTGTGGTCTTCTTCTGCTGTACCATTCTGCTAGCCTTCGCTTCCGGTGGGTATTGTTTGGTTTCTTTTCTATCTTATTGGTGTTAGAGTTGACATGCTCGTTTGTGTTGGTGGTCGTTTGGGTTTGCTGCTGTGTGCATGAGAGATTCTTCACCTCTTTTTGATAATTCTGTTTAGGGAGTTTTCTCCCCCCCCCTCTAGGTTGTATTATTACATGTCGTTTTTGTGGATTTTGTGGTGGTTTCGGCGCTGTTATTGGAGAGAGCTGTGACTTAGTTTATTGACACATGTCGTTCCCAATTCCTTACCATCCTCCATTCCAGCAAGTGATGAACCGAGGGACCTGTCACTTGGGTCAGTTGTTGCAGGTAAGCGCGACAGTGGGTCCTGAAAGTTTTTTGGCAATAGTACAGTGTCCGTATAAAAAAGAAGAAGCGTAAATGTATGGTACTGGTGAGGATGAGATGTGGTTTTTCTGGAATTTGGAGAGATTCGGGTGTCATCTGGTCTGATGCATCGGAAAGTTTCTTCGCATCGGAAGTTTCTGCCAAGCTTATTGGTTTTAGCACTTGAGTGTTTAGTCGGTGTGTATTGAATAAAGCGTTTATTTATTGTGCTCGTAACCCTGTGTCCATTATTTCAGTTAAGCTCGTCTCTTTGGCGTATCTGACCCTGTTCCGGTCCGCCCATACGCCGCCAAATGAACAGCGCGCTGTCAATGTGTGTCATATGCCGCACTCAGGCGATGACATGATTGGTTAAATGCCAACGCCCATGATTGTGGCCCATTGTCAGATACATCAATGTCAGGTAGGCCTTGAGGTGCAAATCTGCTTAGTTAGTCTTTATATATATATTGCTTCCGCTGGGTGGATTGCGCAATTAGGCTTGATCCTCCAGCCAGTTGAGTAAGCGTCTACTGTGATCTAAAAGGGTGCCCTGTGTTGCTGGGCCCACAAAGTCATGTGGAACCCTTACCCTGGGTGGCCCCTGGGTGTTTCCCACTGGAGGGTTGGTGCTGTTGGAGGGTTTGGTCTGGATCTTGCCTTTGGCGTCACATGTGGCCAACCCAGGTTTTCGAATGGTTTTGTCCCCCTATGCCTGACGCACCACATGTAGCTTCTGGCTAGGGATTCTCATCTTACGGATGCCCATTGGAGTGAGCGGGGTGTCCTTTCCATGCAACATGTGCAACATTCTTGTTGTTGAAGGTGTCTGGAACCACTTACTCTCGCCCCATATGTGAATAAGCATCCCTTTGGAGTATATAGTCCACGAGTCGCACTTACGAGGAGGTTAAATTCTCGGTCACTGCTCTGTTTTCTGGCACCCTTTTCCACCCGAGCTCAAAGCCCGCGCCACTTTGCTGTTCTTTGGTTTGCCCGCTCGCAATGTGCTGACACTTTTGATTGGCCAGGTTGGCATACCGTCCCCATCTGTTGTACGGTGGGATGTGGTGGGTGCAGGGTATCTCTGGATCTGGCAAGGCAATGGCTTAACGCATTGAGATCTTTTCCCATGGGCGATGTATTTAGCTCGGTAGTTGTAGGGCGGCAAAGGACTCGGTACCACCTTGCACAGGGTGAAAGGATGTTTCTGGGGTGGCCTTTCGTTCCCTGCCAGGATCCCCAGGAGTGGGTTTGTGAATCAAGTGATGAGGATGAAGTCCCTATCGTACAAGTATCATAAACGCTTCACACCGGTAACCGCTGCTAGTGCATCCTTGTCGACTGTATAATTCCTTCGCTTTGATAGTGTCTCAAGAGAAGTATGCCAATCGGCGCTTCTCTCTCGTCTGGAAGAGTATGGCTCAGTATAGGCTCCAATGCTGAATGGAAGAGGCGTGCCGCAGGTAACCGTTAGTGGTAGGTTCACTGTACTGATGAGGACTGATTCTGATGTGAGGGATCTTTTATCTTTTCTGGAAGGTGGCCTCTTCCGCTGCCCCAGGACGCAAGTGGACGTCTTGTCAAGTAACCTATGGAAGTTCTGCTGTCATTGCCACTAAAATCCCAGGAATTCAACTTTTTTCATGCATAGCTGGCCAACTTTTTTTAAACTTTTAGTCCTGCGTTTTTTAAATTTTATGTAAGGACATCCGCTGAGTCGGCTCCCAATTGCCCTTTTGTCCTTGGCTGCGACAAAAACATCATTAAACTGGCACGACTCCTTTAATGCAGTTGCAGTAACCATTCCATTAACTCTGGAACAGCCCTGGTGCCCACTGACACGAATGGAGTTTTTGCACAGGAAAGACCCCCCTGTGGGTCATGAAGTTTGCACTTCCGCAGTCTGCGCGTTGAAACTGGCAGCTGTTGGTATAGCTGCGCCAGGTCGAGCCTTCGTGAAAACTTTCCATCCCCCGAGTGAGTTGTAGGAGGTGAATGTACCACCAGAACTGGTATGCACT
>BHFT01039758.1:0-14764 GCA_004320025.1 Laticauda laticaudata | reverse complement strand
AACAGGAGAGATGCTCGTCTCCAGAAGCCGAGCGTGAAAGATGTCCCGGGACGCTTTTGCCACCTGTTGGTTCCCTTTTCCCCCCCCCAAAAAAAAAACAAAAGAAAAAAAAAAGAGCCACCGCAGGGCGCCGTTTCGCTGAACACGAAAGGCTTTCCCGCATGGGGGAAATCGGCATTCTTTGAGCCTAGAACAGCCCGGGAACTAACCGCACTCGCCCGAGCCACCCAGCATTTGCCTTCGAGCCGAGCAGCCCGAGTGGAACTGCAAGAGAAAGAACCCAGAGACAAAAGGGAGAACGGGCCGGCTTCAATGAAGATTTGCATCTGCGCCGCTAGCGAAAAAGCGGTTTTAAAAGCGCTTGTGTGAGGGGCGGGCTGCTACGGAGTGCAAAGCCCAACAGGCCGTTGAGGAAGAGGGTTTTTTTACACAAAAAAACTCCGCTGCTGGGACGAAATAAACCTGCTTCCTCGTGTTATTTTATTTCTTCGGCCCTGCAAACCTCCTGCAAGAAACCTACCCCCGTTGAGAGTTCGTGGTTTTTGCATATCTTATTAACAATTTGCAAAAGTCGTGGCAGTCCAAGTTTCCAACTATTGCCTGGCTTGCGGCCTGGTCAGTGCCACTTGCGGGTCCGGTTAAATAGTGCAGCGTTGTCACCTTGCTGCGCTTAAATCGGAGGTGCCACCCAGTCTTGTGGGAAGTTCCATTTCTGATGTGGTATTCGGAAAATTGGAAGATTCCAAATCTAAAATCCATTGGCCAAGCAGCGCTCATAAATTGTCAATAAAGCACCAGTTGCGTGGGCCGCCTGACGGCGGGTAATTCTCAAGAACTTGTATGGCCTGCAAGCGCCGGTTTCGCGGACTATTGGCCAAAAATGGGTGCTGCCGCGGCTGTTATCGGCAAAATGTTCCGCGTAGCAAGTCAGTCGGCTTTGAAATCTAGTTGTTACCATAATAAGGAGCTTGTTTTGTTTGAAACACCGGTCTTCGCGGTACCTCATTTAACCAAACGGAACACTGGCGACCGAAGGGTGGGGATCGTCTGAGAAGAGCGAGACGCGAAGCAACACGGCACCGAACCGAGCACCAAATGGCCAGTACTGCGCCACCCCGCACCGTTCAACCCCCTAAGAAGATTGGGAGTCATACATTGACCGCTTTCTGAGTTCTTAGAAAGCAACGAGCTACACAGAAATAATTGACCAGAGGAAGACAGCACCGTATTCTTCACGCACTGTGGCCCTGCATTTCAAAATGCCAAGGCGTTAGCCACCGTGGGAATGTAAAAAAATGGCAGGCCAGAATTAAACCGAAGTGCTACAAGCCCATTCATGCGCCTGTAAGTCTCAAGCTAATAAAAGGTACGAATTCTATAAGCGAGCGAACGGGAAGATGAGAGCATCGGAGATCCATATGTACCAGCCTAAAGGAATACAGAGGAAGCTGCGAAATTTCTCAACATACAAAGCCATGAGAGCCAGGTCCTCGATTGAAGGATGCCACACTCCAAAGCCAAGCTAACTAAACAGACCGAACTATCACAGTGCTGAGGCCATCGAGAAGCCACCACTTGCTGAAGCAGCCAAGAATCCGCAGCCACAAGCGCAATGAACTCAAACAGATCCAGGAACCACAGGACAAACTCAGAGAAACAGCGTGGAAGGAACCAAAAACAAACCCACCGCGGACTACCCACTGAAGACTCGAACTCCTCGAGCGACACTGATGATGACAATGAAGAAGACATACATAGGCCTTCAGTCGGAAAGAAATGGCGGGGAAAAAAGAGGAAGGAGCGAGAATTCTAGTGTGCTCCACGCGGGAGGGACGCACCCGCGCTCCGATGCAGATTCTGGATGCCATTGGCAGATTTTGAGAACCGGGGGCACATTGCAAGGATCTGCCGAAACAAAAAGATGCTACAGTCCAAAAGACATGGCAGCACCCCCCCCCCCCAAAGAAACAGAGAGAGACAGGCTGGAAGCCGATGGAGCCGAGAGAACAGAACCGTGAATTAACGAGCGAGAGAGTGAAACACATGCAAACAATAATCATCGGAAATGCAAGGGCAGCAAACGCAAAAAAGGTCGAATAAACGTACAAATGAAGAAAAGCCCTGTGAGCATGGAATAGACTCTGGATCTGCACCTGTAAATGGTATTGGAACACTATCAAAATCTCGATACAGACATCAGCAAAGAAACTGAGACAGCAAAGCCTAATAACCAAAGATACCAGGGAAGCCGAATCCCGGTAGTGGTCTTGGACATTTACCTCCATAGAATCAATAAACCACCGGCTGAAGTATCTTGCCTTCTGACAGATCGTTCGACGCGTATCGCCCTAGCTTCTGGGATCGAATGGTTTGTGCCCCTGGGAATCGGGGAGTGACTGGAATCAACCACCGTCGTTTGCCCGATGACCGATTGGGAGGCCAGAGCCTGCTGAAAGAGTTTCTGGAATGTAATTCGTAAGGGAACCCTAGAAAGTAAACAAGGGGACCAACATACATTTCAGCCTAAGATCTAAATAGCTCCTCACAGGCCAAAGGCCAGAACGCGTTCCCTTTGCCTTAAAGCCGAAAATAGATGAGCAGCTTAAAAACTCATCGCACAAGGGATGTTAGACGCCAATCGACCATGCCAGGCTGGGAAACTTCCATCGTGACCCCTTTCAAACCAGATGGGTCAGTGGCATCTGTGGTGACTATAAGGCCACCTCAATCATGCACCTCCAGCAAAAGCGGTACCCTGTTCCAGGTAGTTCAACATATTTGCATTCATGGAGGAAGAAAAATTTTAACGAAACTGATCTCGCGCAAGCATGTCAACTACATGCCAGTTTGACCCCAAAACTGCAGAAAGCACAGACTTAATAGTCACGACAGAGGGATTCAATATGCAACAGAACTTCAAAACTTTGGGCGTTAGCGGTTGCCGCGGGCATTTTCCAAAGCCTAATGGAGCATCTTCTAAAGGAATAAAAGGGTTCGTTCCTATTTTGAAATGAGTATTAGTATCACAAAAACAACAATACAATTAGAAGATAGATTCGAGGAAGGTCTTGCAAGATCCCCCCCCTGTCAGGAGCAGGGCTTAAAGTAAAAGAGAAAAATGTAAACTACCCACCATCAAGTCGCGAATTTTTTAGGCTACCTTTATAGATAGGCAAGGTTATACACCCCCTGAACAGAAAAGAAAAGCAATTAAAGACGCACCACGACCTAAAAACAAAACAGACTTAAGCAAGCGTTCTTAGGTTTCATAACTTCTACACGTCTTCCTGCCCCAAAAGAGCAACCGTAGCAGAGTCATTACATCGGCTACTTGAGATAAAAAAAACTGTCCTGGAATTGGGAGCCTACCGAGAACAAGCAGCATTTAAAACATTGAAGGACTTAATTTAAATCCAAAACCGTTTTAATCACAATACCAGCAACACCCTGCCATTGACGGTTCACTGTGATGCATCGACCTTTTGGAATCGGGCCAACTACTGAACCACAGCTACCCAACGGAGAGAAGCACCACAATCAACCTTCTATCCAAAACGCTGTCAAAATCAACTTGACCGAGAAGCACCTCACTAATCATAGCAGGCGTCAAGCAGATCCACGAAATACACTAATATGGTAGGCACATTTTCTATTATCACAGACCATAACCCTGCTAGGAATTCTGGCAGGAAAAAACCAACGCCCAACATCCTAATGCGCCAAAAGAATGAGAGATGGTCGAAATTCCTCGCTGCATACAATTACACACTCATCCATCGCGGCCAGGAAATAACTATCACCCATCATAGATGCCTTAAGCATTTCCCTTAAGCTGCCCGACAAGGAAGATGACCCAGCTCCCACCTATCCTCCACCCTTCAGATGGCCGAAGAGATTGGCCAATCCTGCCACAACCGCCGCAGACATCGCTAAACGACTACCGCAAAGAACCCGCTGAACAGCTCGGATTCTGCATGGGTAGGTAAGGGCTGGCCGGAATGAGGATAGAGGGGAGCTTTTATACCTTTTCGCACCCGGGCAGACTGAAAACTGTCCATTGAAAAGGTTGTATATGCTGGGGAGACAGGGTGAATTCCAAAAAAGTTGCAGGACGGAAGTGTTGTGCATGTTTGCATGAGGGACACGCCGGGCATGTAAAATGAAGAGCCCTGACCAGAGTTACGTCCTGGTGGCCAGGCTGGACAAAGACATTGAAAATGGGTGGCAACACTGCCATGACTGCGCAGAAATCAAGGACCTACCCCCCCCTCTTGCACCAGTCCCTGGAATGGGAACTCCAGAGGCCCATGGTTGAGACTCCATATGATTTTTGCTGGGCCACGAAAGGGAACACATGTTTTGAAATTCTTGAATAAGCCAGCTTATCAAACTGGCTAGAGGTTGACTTCTTATGGCTAAATCCACAAACTACGAAGCGTCATAAAAATTGAAGCAAAGCTCTTTGGCTAGCACATGGACGTCGCAGATGTTAGGCAGGTATTGACAATGGCACCCAGTTTACTGCTTTAGCTTTCGAACATTACCTAGCTGCACAAGGCATCCGATCATGCCCTAACAGGCAGCTCATCCCGCTTCACAATGGACGAGCTGACGCATGGTTCATTATACTAAAGAACCCTAGCCAAACTGGACATGGGGGACATCAAGAAAACTGACAAACTGTTAACAATTCAGCATTTCACCCGTAGCACAACCACTAACAAAAGCCAGCAGATCTGCCCATGGGTAGAAAATTTCGTTCCTACCTAGATAGGCACACCCTACTACACCTGTGAAAAAAACCCCTTGACTCCTAGTAAATATCGCTCCTTGCCACTGGAGGACTTAGTCTAACGCAACACAATCTTACCGGAGACGCATTAGCTTCCAGCCACAGTTTACATCAAATAAGGGCCCCGCGTCATACCGGCTTAAGCAGACGATGGCAGAACAATGGAAGCGGCACATCGACCAGCTTCGCTCTAGAAGTTGGAATGCAAATACTAACCTATCTAGGCTCTGAAGCTACCAACCACAAATACACCCCCAACAACACAATCCAAAAACAACCGAGGGGGGGAAACAAAAAATAATAACAAGAGAGAGATGAACCCCAATAGACACAACAAAAGACACAAACACAAACCAGAATGTAGAACACCCGCGGAAGACAAAAGAAGAGACTTACCTAGACGACCTCTGGCGAAGAGAACCAGTAGCAGGGAAAGGAGGCGAGGCCTTCCTCGAAGGAGACAGCTTTAGCCAGCTCGACCCACCCGGACAAACCAGGAGGGAGCGGCAGAGCCAACTCAACCTACCGAGAGACCCAGGAGGGGAGCGGGCAAGGCTGACTCACCCTTCCAGGAGGTTCCATGGAGAAGAACGCGGAGAAAAGGCGATCCTGACCGGAACCAATGAAAGACCACATTGAGTACTAGCTGCGGCAGGTCAAGTAGGTACCACTAAAGTCCCACCTACCTGCGGACTACCATTACGCACCATCTGGACGAAACCAAGAATGGGGAAGGGGTGTTGTGTATAGAAATTAGAAGACTCCAAATAACTAAATCTGATTGGCCAAGCAGGCCGCACTAGGATTGGTTAATAAAGCACCATTACGATTGGCCCGCCTGACGGCGGGAATTCTCAAAGAACTGTCATTGGCTGCAAGCCGCCGCTATAAAAAGGGCTGCCGCAGCTTCGGCAAATGTTCCGCCACAAGTCACTAAATTGTTTAAATAAAGAGCTGTTTGTTGGAACACCGGTCTCGCGTACCTTTATTATCCAAACGGAACACCATTTGTGGACATAGTTCAGGGACGCGATGGAAGAGGATTCGGAGTTGTCTCTCTGGGTTTCAGTCAAAGCAGAAGGTGGCCTTTTTAGTGACTCCAAGAGATGAGAAAAGTTGTGGGATCCTTGGTGCTCTCTAAGCTTGGTAGTTTTCTTGCAGATATTTCACTATCCAATTAAGTAACATCATCAGTGTTAGAAAGGAGTGAGGTTTGGTCTCTGTTTAGGAACCTAACTCCCTTGTAATTCTGATGATGTTACCTTATTGGGTAATGAAATGTCTGTAAAAAAAAACAACCAATCTTAGAGAGCACCAAGGACTGCACAGGTCCACCCTGAGCTACAAATATTCTCATCTATTGAGATGGACTGTTAGGAAGCAGTTGCACCACACGTTGAACCCCAAGTCAACACCAGTGACTTGAACTTGGCACTTAAGCCTCTGAATTAAGAGTTGAGCACTGAGACAGTCAAAGGCAAACAAATTAATGATAGATTACCAGAGCAAATCTAGATATGGTAGGTTGACTCAGCCTGCCATCCTTCCGAGGTAGATAAAATGAGGACCCAGATTGTTGGGGGCAATAGGCTGACTATCAAACCACTTATAGAGGACAGTGGAGCTCTATAAAGCAGTACATACAGTAAGTCTAAGTGCTATTGCTATGATGTACGTAAACCATGCCCTTTGCCTGCCATGGAATCTGGTAAAAGAATCTGGAAACAAAAAGGAGCAATTAAAATGACATTGAATTAGGAAAGAGGGCAATTTAAAAAAAATCCAGAATATCTAATAGATAACAGTACTTTTCTTTTGAATGCTTGGAGCAAGAACCTTTTTTGCCCAGTACTGGTATTACCCATGTGTCACTGCCCTCTCTGGTTGCAGTGGGATTACAGTAGTAGTGATGCAGCATACCACCAACCTACTGGATTTCATAACTGTTAATAAACTGAACAAACTGAGTGTGTAGAGACACGCAGTGAACTAAGGTAAACATTCTTGCTTTGACTGGATTATAATACAAAAGAAAAGTATTAATCTGAAGTGGATCAAGATCTGTGAATAGACGCCTGCATATGTATATTTATATATTTATTTTCTGGGAGTTGAAGTCCGCCAGGCTTAAAGTTGCCAAGGTTGGAGACCCCTGATTTACAGCACCTAGTAGTGCACAGAATTTCACAGTGTCCTTGTTCCTGTCTGGGAACAGAGTGTTCTTCCTCTATAGTCCCAGAAATAGTTCAAGATGAATGGTTTTTGTGGCAGGCAGCGGGATTAGAAAAAGCAAGCTCCCTCCAACTTCTAGTTCATTCTGTGTCGTAAAAATATAGATTATTCTGAACATAAGTTTCCTCTGAACATGAATCTCATAATAGGAAAGCACCTTTTATGCTTTACCGTGGACCTTGGGCATTGTCATTGTATACACCCCAATCTTTCCACCATATAATGCTCTATGAAACCACTGTAGTACACCTGAATCTGGAAGCAACAGACTGAAGGTAGGTGGGACCCTCTTGTGGGTTGCAAAGGTCTAGGATTCTACCTCCAACCCATTCTCCCCCTTCCCTCCCAGGGCAAGCCAGCACTGATAGCTGCTGGGAAAGCCCATTAACCAGACTTTTCTTAGTGGTCTTCCCAATAACAATATATTATTTGAAAGTCCCCTGAAACCTGCTGATTCTGCCATCTTGAGTTCAGCAGCTGTTTGGGGTTCATTAGCAATGGCAACTGCAAGAAAAAAATCTCAACATTATTCTGGGCTCCACGTGGATTTTTTTTTTTTCTCCAGAATCAGAGCAACTAATTTCAAAGTAATCCGACTACAAACTGAACTTCTCAAAAACAAATAATTTAAGGATCCTGCTGTGCATTTTTCTTCTAGCTAGCTCAGAAACAGAACAGATCAGTACTTATCCAATGATGAAACCCAAGACCTTTTAAGTATTTTACATTTCTTCAGTATGCTGGACGGTGAGGGAGAGGTGAGGGAGAGCTCAGACTGAGTCGCTGGTTTCCTTCCCTGTTTGTAATACATGTATATACATGGCAGATGGTTGGCTTTTTTTGTTCCATAAAGAAATGAGGAACATACAAGAAAAAAAGTTTCATGCAGTAAAGGCGCCAAGACTTTAAAAAAAAAAGCTTTTGCTGTTAGAAAATAAAAAGTTGATCTTGTTGATAAGAGAATATTGAAATTGCAATCCTATAAATCTACCATGTCAAATTCGAGCTTGATTCATTTTGTGGCTTCTGCCCACATATTTTGAACAGTGGTAATGCTTTTCTGTGAGAATATGTATTGATAAAAATATTGTCATGATTTATTAATATTGCTTCTCATCAGGAACAGGAATTAAGCACAGGTCATATGAACACTTGAAGAGCACACATCAGTAATAAACCACTTTTGCCATCTGGGTGTCTACGAGTGCTTTTACAATGTGACAGAACCATGTGGAAAAGGTCAATCCCCTTAGTCTCCTTTTTGAAGTAGTAATGTTAAGAGTAGTCTGCACGTCTGTTATTATTTCCCTATTCTTTGTAAAGAAATCTGTTTTTCTGTACTTCGAAACAAGGTGCAATCGTTAGATTGATTTCAACACAATTGGGGAACTCCTAATTTATTGAGCCAGGTGTATTTTTAAGGCACGGTATGGGCTGCTGTATTGTAAAGTAATGTCCACTGCTTACGGTTCAATCCCAATGTAACGTTTGGACTCTAAAAAGCCTGGTAACTTCCCCCTGGCTTAAGAAGAGATGCGCACTTAAGGTTAAACGTGTGACTCTGATCCATTTGTGATAATCCGCCCTGTTGCCTTTGCCGCAGAATGCGGAGAAAAATACCGATTACTCCCTGGCTCGAGATAACAAAAGCTTCGCTTTCGGTGTCATAGCGGAAGCTTTCGAGCAGCTCGGGCGGCCTTGAAATTCGGTCTTCCTCCCTCTGCTCCGTTTTGTTGCCTTACGCCGACTCAAAACTCCTTCCTACGGCTGAATGCCGGAAGAGGAGAGAAATCCCGCCTAAGCTAGCAGGTTGCATCGATCAGCGCACGAAGCAGAGGAGCGCATGCGTAGTCAGGATAGGAACTTGTCAGACGAGAGGAGGAGTTACCACAGCGAGAGCCAAAGTACCGGTAAGCGGAAGTGTGTGTGTGTGTGGGGAGGTGTTAGAAAAGAAACGCGTTGGTCGGGGCAGTTTAGAAATGCATTGTTTGCCTTGCTGAATTAACCCCAACGTGAGCATTATCGATGTGTATCTGGGCTTACGGAGAAGCTCGATGGGGTTGAATAGGTTTCCTCGGTCCGCGTGGTGCTTTATTATCCTATTTCTTCAGTTTCGCGCGACACGGTCCCATTCGGTCCGTCAGAAAGTCTCTAGCTCGGGGACGTCCCAGCCTTAGCTACTTTGAGACCTGGGGACTTCAACTCCCACAATTCCCCCACAAGCATGGCTGGCCGGAGAATTGTGGGAGTTGAAGTCCACAGGTCTAAAAATGCGCAAGGATGCTGTTGTAGCTCAAGGGAAAACTGGATGAAGGTGTCTCCTGTTTTCTACGGCTGTTGGCATTCTTTCTGAAAATGCATAAAATGATCTGACTCCTTCATTGTCTTTCTGATCCTTTTTCTTTGAAAAGTGCTGAGGTCAAGCCCTCTTCCAAGCTATTCATGATGAGCCACATTTGATCTTCAGGCTTCCTTTAAATGATGATGGTTACTTAAAAGTAGCGTTCAACCTGCTTTCCTCATTCTCTAGGATGAAAGAGCGAGAAGCCAAAGGACGCTCCTGTTTGGAAGTTCATGGAAAGAAAAGCCAGCATACCAAATAATGTAGCTAATTGTCCCCAAGGTGCTTTTCCAGGAAGCAACTGGACTTTCTGGTTTTTCTTTGAAGAGAAAACGTTTTTCATCCAAGAAACTGCTTTAGCTCTTTAAGCACCTTTGGGACAACCATGACCTGGATGACTGAGAATCTCCATGTGAGATTCACATGTAGCTATTTGTTTTTCTCTCCTCCTCCATCCCTCTCAGTTCCTGTATTCAATATTTTAGACATGTAGACCTGATACATTTTACACAGTATTTCTTAAATGTTATATTTTGTTTGACAGACAAGAGATGGAAAGTTCATTTATGGATGATGAAGAGGATTGCCCTGAATTGATTCCCATAAAGGAGCCAGCAAGAAAGGATAATGTAGAAGGCATTCAACCTAGCAAGATTCCTGTTACTATCATCTCAGGATATTTAGGTAATAAATGTGTCTTCTATTCCTTGGCAGAATATATAAAACAGGATTTATAGAATAATTTAAGGGTTAAAATGAACTTCATTAGAAATACTCCTTTCTGTGAGTTTATTTCTTGATAAGATGTGATGATATGGCAAGCAACTGTCAATGCATTATGTCTGTCCCTCAACATAAAAGAATAAGCCAAAGTCTTATGCGGACGCTCAAGTCCTGAGAAAGGAAGCTAACCCTAACTTTACCAAGCTCACTGATGTCACTTTTCTTATTTGCATAGTGGGCTTCACATATTTATTTCAAATATTCAGGTAAGAAGACCTACAAGATTTTCCCCATATTCTAGAACATTACAATATGGTTCAGTGTTTCTTACCCTTCCTTGGCCTCTTGAAGATATGTGGACTTCAACTCCCTGAATTCTCCAGCTAGCATGCTGGGAAATTCTGGAAGGTGAAATCCATACATCTTCAAGTTGCTAAGGTTTGAGAAACACTTATATAACATATTCCTTGAGAACCTATCAGGGCTGGCTAGTGGATAGTGTTGACTGGCTGTGATTTTTATTAATGTAGCATCTTAAAGGCCTAAGACATTGAGATGGCCACTATAGCAGCCCTCTTCTGCCTTTCCTTCACCATGATTACAGTGATTACAGTAGTTCCTAGCAGGAGCCTTTTGGTCTGATTGTTTTGGTCAAGTTTAGATTCAACAGCTCAAGTTGTTGAATGCTCAAGAATGTTTAAGTTGCATTTACGTTATACTGATTGTGTCACATGAAACACTAATTCAAGACAAAATTATTTTATTGTTTAATGCAAAGATTTGTAAGCTGATGTATGCAACTCTCCAGGAAATTACAGCAAATTTGATTGAAGCAGTTTGCATGTTTTGGCGGGCATGCACATGCAAAGCAAAGAATGCTAATAAGATTTATCCTTACTTTTCTGGGCAGGCCAGTAACAGATTTTTTTTTATAGTTTTGGCAGTAAACTGTATATATAAGTGGAAAAAATGAGAAATGAGTGGCTGTCTCAAAAATAGAAACAGAATTCCAAAGAATTCCCGATTCCTCAGAATTATGCAAAATTAACTAAAAATAAACATTAATTAAAGTATGGTTTTAAAATACATGTTTAATGACTTCCAAAGAAAAGGTTTTTAATTTGTAATCATAGTTAGGTAATTGTGGCATTGCAAATTTTGACAATCCAGGCTTAAGTGGTTTGTGTAAACTCACCATTAGTATTCCTAGTGGGAGTTAGAAGGCACTTTCTAAACAGGGCTATTTCTGCACCCAGATTCTCTTTCTTTGTCTGTTTCCAAGTAATAGTTGAAGGAACATGGAGTCGGCCTATAATGGCTCTAGTTCAAACCATAAACATCTGAGGAAAATGTATAGAAGTTTAAAAATGTACATAGCATGTTAAAATTCATTTCAATATTTTAATGTTTCTGAAGGTCTCTTTTGTTTTATTTTCATCTTCTGTTATAGCTGGTTAAGTAGGTTAAAAGAAGGGAAATCCTACAAAATGTTGAAACTGTTACAAATACAGTTGTATTTTATAGTGTCCATAAACATTTCATTATTATGGTCTCAGAATAGACTTCAAAATACATAGTCAAATTCTGCTTTTTCAAGTATAGGTGATTGCTGGTTTAAAAACTTAGAGGGGTTAGAATTTTTTTTTTTTAAATTATTGGAATGGTATCTCAAAATATCTCCTTAGTATAAAGAATGGGACTTCGTTGTTCCTTTTTAGTCTAGTGAAATTTGTTCTTTCTTTAGGTGCTGGGAAAACTACTCTTCTTAATTACATTTTGACTGAACAACATAGCAAGAGAATAGCAGTTATTTTAAATGAATTTGGAGAAGGTATGTAAAAATGCAAATGAATGGAAAACAAACTTTCATGTTGAAGCCTGTGTGTATGTACATAAATGTAAAATATGTTCTTTAATTTATATTCACACATTTTAAGAGTTGTGTTGCAAAATTTCCTCTCGAAGTAATATTATGCACACTTGCTGTAATCTAAAGACTGTGCTTTACAGTTTGTCCTTTTGAATAAGGACATTAGGATACATGAAGTATCGCAACTGAGAAAGTTGGTTCTGTTTAATAAACAACACAGAGGTGCAGGAAAATTAGGGTGTGGCTTAATTTTCTGGCTCCAGTGGCATCACATTCTCAACAAACCTAGAAAAACTGACTCCTATCTGTAATGGAAGTCAAGATACTTTTCCCATCCAAAACCTGAAATGTATTGTTCTTTCACTGTTTTATTTTCTTTAAATAAAAGTACTATTTTTATTATAACTTTTCTTATTTTCTCAGGTAGTGCGTTGGAAAAATCTTTGGCTATAAGTCAAGGGGGAGAACTCTATGAAGAATGGCTGGAGCTCAGAAATGGTTGTCTTTGTTGTTCAGTAAAGTAAGAATTTTTTATTTGGTAAAATTGTCAATTCTAATGTTGATTTCAAACTATAGTCTGCATTTCTCATGATGAAGGCTAATTATGCTAGGGAAGATCTAGTATTGTAATACAGGTACTTACAACCACAATTGGGACCAGAATTTCCATTGCTAAGCAAGGCAGTTAAGTGAATTATATCCAATTTTATTATATTGGATAATCCAATTTTATTAAATTGGATAATTATATCCAATTTTATGACCTTTTTGCCATAGTTAAGCAAATCACTGCAGTTAAGTGAGTCACGGGGTTGTTAAGCGAATCCAGCTTCTCTTATTTACTTGTTAAAAGTCAGATAGGAAGATTACAGATGACAATCACATGACCTTGGACTGCTTTGACTGCCTGATCTAGATGTTTTAGCAAATCATAATAAAATTTTCTTAAAATTAAAATTAAGATTAAAGTGTCATTTGTATTGCATCTATTTTAAGAGAATGGGTATTGATAAGTAGCTTCCTTTTTAACATTTTCATCTAAAAATAATGTCGAGAATATATAAGAGAACAGACAGAATGCAGAAACTTAGATATATGGAAGCAAACTTTTAAAATGAACATGGGTCTATACATTAATTGTAATTAACTATTTACAAATTAATGATGACATTTGCAATTACTTTGTAAACTTATTTAATAAGTCTACAGTCAATATTTCTAGAAATATACTTGATTGGGAGATAATATTTTACACACACAACACATAGATTTTGATATAAATGTAACATAAAAAATATTGCTGTTTGTTTAATTTTCTCATTAGAGACAATGGTTTGAAAGCAATTGAAAATTTGATGCAGAAGAAAGGGAAGTTTGATTACATTTTGCTAGAGACAACCGGATTGGCAGATCCAGGTATACAGGGAAATGGGAATGAATGTGAAACTCTTTTTTCTGGAAAATCTATTATATATGATAAAGATACATTGTAGGAAGTTTCAGTGCAGTTCTGTTTTATAATACTGTATGTTCTATTAATATAGCTAGGATGTTAGTTCATAATTAGAATAATCACAGAAAAAAGATAGGCAGAGTCAATCATCATTGTTTCCATCATTACAGCATCTAGGTTGTAATTTTTACAATACACCCATGGCCACAAGTGTGATTGTGATAGCAGTAGCAGACTTATATACCATTTCACAGTGCTTTACAGCCCTCTCTAAGCGATTTATAGAGTCAGCATATTGCCCTCAACAATCTGGGTCCTCATTTTACCGATCTCGGAAGGTTGGAAGGCTGAGTCAACCTTGAGCTGGTGGGACTTGAACCGCTACCAATCAGCAGTCAGCAGAAATAGCCTGTAGTACTGAAGTCTAACCACTGCGCCACCACAGCTCTTTAGATACTTGTCCTTTTAGTACAAGGATGTAAAACTCTTGTTGTCACGGCAGCATCACATGATGTTTCACAACTTTTTTCCACTAAACCGGGCATGGGCATGGCCAGCACGTGATGCAACTGGCCCACGGACTGCGAGCTTGACAGCCCTATCTTCCTTGCAATCATTTGTTCCTTTCAGCAAATATTCTAGCATATAGACAGCTAGCTGTTGTCCAATAGACTTCAGTGTTCCCATTATCTCTGTCCTGGGAAGCTAGATATTTATTAAATACTTGCCATCCTTTCATATGGTTTGATTTTTCGCATACAGCTTTATAACCTCACTATTTTCAAATCTCTGCCTTTTCTAAATTTTACAACTTATTCTTCTATTCATTCTCTAAAATGTTTTATGTTGTATTTAAGGCACATGGACATAATTACTTTTAATGAATATAGATAATTTGGTAAACAGCAGATACCTGTTGTTATAAGAATTTGATTAAACCAAGTAGCCGCACAAATCATTTTGTGATTCATCATTGTATTTCCCAGCTAAACTACTTCCACATGAAACCAGGTAATAGCACAAGATAAGAATATAAACATGATTGCGTTTGTATAGCATTTTCTGGTCTTCTGGTCCTATTGTTGTCTACATTAAATGTTTTTCAACCTCAGCAATTTTCAGTTGTGTGGACGTCAGTACTCTCTTTTATGTCAGAAAATAGGACATAGAATAATGGATTTAAAGGCCCGGTCCCACTAGCTAACGGATGCAAAACATATGCATAAAGGACACAGCGGACGAGCAAAATTTTGGGGGGGGCTCCATCTGTTGTCATCTGCTCCAAAAAGTGGTGAAAATTTGCATAAACAGAACGGAAAAGAACAGACGTGGGTAGTATGTAGCGGGGATGTT
>BHFT01039757.1:0-46472 GCA_004320025.1 Laticauda laticaudata | reverse complement strand
TTTTCCAATTTCTTTCTTAAGCCTCTTAGCTGTCAGTATAAGGAAGGAAAGAAAAAAAAAACCTACTCCTTTCCCTTCTCTCTCTCCTTAGCAGCTTCAAAATCTTTGAAACAATGTTCTTAAGTTTAAATTCCAGGGTACCTTATTTGTTGCTTTTGCTGTTTGACCCGGTCAACCAAAACTTTCTCTTGTCATCTTCCTCAACCAACTGCTTTTCACAATGTAGAAGCTGACTGCATGGTCCTCTGGATATAAACTTAGATCTCTTAGCTTACTCCTCGCTCTCCTTTTTGGTTCCAAATTAGGATCCACCTTTCTGGCACTATTATCTGCTTTTAAGTGGCAATTGTCTCTGCATGAGCTTGTTTTAACTGAATCAGCAACATCTATTTTGAAATCAATCCACTTACTTCTCATTAGCCACTGACAGCTTTCCTCTCGAATGCAATATAAAGTTGTACTTACTTCTGATATAATTTAACTCCGATGCACTTGTGATGCTGACCAAATCACTCCCTTGCTTCTTACATGAGAGGTATGCTGCTTTCCAAGACAGGGCAGCCTGTGTGTTTAACTGGTAACAATTTCCAGAATTTTTAAACTGTTCCCATGTATTCTGACAGCCATCCTCTGTTGAAGACAAGTATTCATATCTGAGATCTACAGGTACCATAACCAGAACTCGTGAACATGTTGCCTTATCAACTTAATCTAAACATGAGCAAATATACATATACACACACACACACGTGTACACACACACACGTGTACACACACACACACACACACATATATATATTTATTTTCTGAGGTTTTTGCGGGTATTTGTATGTGGATCTTTGGTTATTCGGGTTTTCTCCCACGTAAAAGCACTAAATATTGAAAGTAAATTAGCGATGTTTCGAATGACGTCTCACTCAATCATCTTCAGGCTTTGTTTCTTTGGCCTCGTGCTTCCAGAGTAATGTGATGCTTGCAATGCTGCTTTCTTCCTTTTAACTGCTACGTGGGGGTGTGATTTGATTGGGTAGGGCTTCCAATCAGAACCAGCAACCAAAGGAAGCTGAAGTGCGTTCAGCTTCCTTCGAGTAATTATCCCACGTCATTGTATTGTGCTTTAAAGTTGGTAACGGCAACGTTTCGGCAGAATTCTCATCTCCATTCATCAGAGCTCTGTTACTGAGTTCATTTAGTCATTGTATCAACAGCGTTTCAGGTCAGTTGTAAAATCTGTGAGGCTAGCTACTGCTGAGCCATGTAATGGTTTTTTCTTCATCTGATTGGCTTGGAGTCATGGTCTGTGTTATTGGTCTTGGAGTTTGCTGTGTTTGCTTGATTGGGTGTTTTTTCTAGTTTTTCCTGTCTGTTTGTGCGTCTTTGATTGCAACACGGTGTTTCCTCTGTATTGGAGGCTTCAGTGCAGCTGGCTCGAGTAAAGGGGCTCATCATAATCTATTAGGAAGTAGGTTTCATTGGGCTGCCTGGTTGGGGTATGTTTGAGCTGGCAGGTAATCAGGGGGAGTCTGTTTGTGCCCTAGGACTTGCCTGGGCTGTTGTGTGGAGACTTTCCTAATTTGAGAGTGCCGCTCCAAATGATTGACAATCTGGAGGAATCAATCTCTTCTTATTCATTGCTTCAGGTTTTTTCAATCTCTTGGCTTCCTCTGATGATTCGTGTGGCTGGGGTTTTCTATAGTGCTAGGGTTTTGGTGCCATCGAGTTATGTTGTGAACTGGGGTTTTCATGTGTTTGGACTGTGAGGAAGTGTGTTCCCATGCTTTTTACTGCATTTTTGTGTTCATCCAGGTGGGCTACTATTTCTATTGGTCTGCCAATGTATGTGGCTGGCATGAGCCATTGACGGAAACTTTCGTATATGCCTTGGTTTCCTGGTCAATTTTATCTTTGGGGTTTCTAAAGGATGGCTGCTATTTTTCTGTCTGTTTTGATAGGCAGTCTTGATGTGATGCCTGTTGTTTAGAGTATCTTACTGATTTGTCTGTAGTACCTCGTGATGTAGGCGAGGACAGATGTCCATAGGTCTGTTGATTCTTCTTGTCTCTATATTTTGTCTTAGTGTGTTTTTGTGGATGCAAGCTAGTGATTTTGTTTTGTAGAAGCGTTGGCTGTCAGTACTTTAGGTCAGGGTGCATCGTTCAGCTGTCTTTATTGTGTCTTGTCTGCCAGGCATTTGGTTCTGGTGATTAGTGTTTGGCACACGGGAATTTATTTCTGTGCGCTGGGTGGTGTGGTGGGATGGCGTTGAGTGTCAGCGGTTGGTGTGTGTTTTCTCCTCTGGTAATCGGTGTATCTAGTGTGCCATCCTGTCCTTTTGTAGATTAGTAATGGCAAGATGAGGTATAGTACAGGCAGGATGAGATTCTGCTGAAACGATGCCTACAACTTTAAAAGGCACTACAATGACGTTGGATAATAACCTGAAGAAGCTGAACAGCGTATAAATATATATAATATATATATATTATTATATATATATATATATATATATAATTATATTATATTATTATATATATGTATGTGTGTTATATACACACATACATACACACACATCATATATATATATTGTCTGAACTCCTAACAGACAAACTCAATACAAGAAGCCTGATGATGGCAGATGAAGATTCTGCCGAACGTTTGCTACAACTTAAAAGCATCTAAAGACCCCCGAAGGAAGCTGAACAGCATACATGTAAGTACCCGCGAAAACTTAAGAAAACATATGTACATATACATATATACATATATATTTAATCTTCATCTCCAGTACTGGCATTCAATTTACATTCTCTGTATCATCCAGACTCTATGCCATCCAGACTGGGATCTAGATATAGTCTTCCAACCCCTGTTTCTCCTTGTTCTGTCTGCAACATGTTTGTAGAACACATGAGAAAAACCAGAATCCACTAAAACTGTTGAGGACAAATATTCACAAGGAAGAAGCGTAGATCAATTAGGTTATAGGTTTCAGATGAAACTACATTTTTGAACATGTTTTTATAACACAAACTGGAACCTCAGGCAAAACTTTTTAATACTTTAATTTATATAATGATGATTGCTCATAACAATACTGTGTAATCAATAGAAAGCTATTATGTGAAGCTCTGTTCATCCTTTTTCTAATGAAATACCAAAATATATAATATGCATGAATACAACATTAATTTTTTAGGATACTCTTTTAAGAAAGCTACTTGCCTCTTTTTAAGCAGAAGCCCCATTGTTCATCTTGATTGAAGTAAGTGGTTATGGAACACCATTTACCTCCTGGATACTTCTCATTGTAAATGCAATCATGATACCATGTATTATTATGTAGGAAAGGAAATTCACAAGGTTTTCCATAGGCATTCCCATCCCTGGTATAACTTTCTGTATAAAAGAAACCAAAAACAGATTTAACATTTAAAAAAAAACCTGGAAATGAATGTATTTGTTGTAAAATAAAATAAAAAAAATTTAAAATGTTATTTTGAGACAAGTATGACTGTAGGAAGAATCATGTATGCACAGATCTTAAGATACATTTGGTAGAGCCAACAATACATGGAGCCAGAGGTCATCAATAGTTTAAAAAAAAAAACTAGTATCAAAATCACAAGGTAATGATCTGACCCTATACAACTTCAGGAACAATACAAATGGCCAAAGAAGGAATGAGTCTTCAGCAAAAAGTAGTGGGGACATGCTGCAGCATGTCTGTATCTTCTTTTCTGTATCTTCTTTGCTCAAAGTAATATTCAAACTAATATAAGTAATAAGTAAAAACATGTAGCCACATTTGTTATCCATGCAGAAAATGAAAAAAAATCTTTCCAAGGAAAAAAATGATTTCAAAATCATAGCACTGAGGAGAGTAACCCAAGTCTCTTCAGATGCTACTAAACTACAGTTTCCAGCAGCTGGAGCGAATTCAGTTACATCTTAATTGATTTGTGTGTTATGTTCTTTCTTGTGTTCACTGCCTTCCACTGAGTTCCACTGACAGCTGGACAACTGTATAAATCTGAACACTAGATAATAGATAACTTCCGGAGTACTGGATAGCTAAGTAACACTATCACTAGATAGCCAAATAAACTTTGGAGGATCTTAAGTTTCCTTTAAGTTTCAGCTTTTAAGGTTGACATGAAACAACCAGTTTGGCTAATGAAATGATATCATAATTTTCAGCAAAATAACTTTCAATGGATGCAGTCAAAATGAAACTGATGGTTTCAAGATTTGTTTGGCTATCATTGCTGGCTTTCTAACAGAAGAAGGGCATTATTCAGAATTATTAAATATAAAATGTAGGAGATATATGACAATTCAAAATTATGTGTGGGGTAATTTTAATTGTCCTGATTCTTTTGCTATTACTATTGTGAATATTGAACAGATACAGGGAAAATATTCTGACTCCAAGGGTTGCACATGATACTGATGAAAGCTGCCTTTGTTGGGTTGGAAAACAGGCGTCTCTTCATACCAGCCATAAAAGACTGTACAATCTTCTCATGTGAAGTGAAAGAACAAACCAAATCCCTAAGAAATTAAAGACTGTCCTGTGATAATCCCACCAGATTAACAACTTGGTTTTGTTAACAGCAAAGCCCAATCCACAAAGCCACAATAGCACGGGGCTAGATATACCGCAGCACATTTAATAAACAAAAATAAAATAAATTACTCCATTGCCCTGCTGAAGAAGAAATTGGGGCTGGTTTTGAAAGCTCATAAAGGAACCAGGGAAAAACATTGAACTAAATAATTGTACTAACAGGACTTCAGCCACTGTAGATAAAAATAGCCTGAACTGGCTGAAGGTTAGGTTAGATCAGGAGAAATCTGGTGACTTTGTTGTTATAATTATAATTAATTTGTACAGCTGTTTAAATCTATTTAGATCTGTTAAACAGAAATTAAAAAAACAAGTCAGTTCCTGCCCATGAGCTTGTAATTTCATAAACTTTATAATAAAAGATCTACAGGGTGGGGTGGAAGAAAGGAAAAAGAGAAAAACAAATACATTCATTCATAGTTATATAAACACAAATACGGCTAGAAACAACTGTGTGATACAGTGATACAGACTTTGTCAACCAAGTAGCTCCACAGAACAAATGATATACAAAAGATGCAGAAATACAAAAGATGCCTTGAGGTAATTTCCATTTGTTTGTTTAGACATGCTCACTGTTTTCTCCAGTGAGAAGACAGAGTGGTTTTGTACTCTAAAAACTACTGGAGCTGCATGTTTTCTGTGTACTAACATAGAAAAAGGATAGCTAAAAATAAGTTTGTAGGACTTCCCCAGAGTTCCTTCAACTTAAAAATAATTTTGTTGACATTCAAATTAGAGAGAACAAGACCTCTAATTTTATTATGGTTAATCGCCCATTTCTTAAAACCAATGAAGTTCAAAGCTTTCTTCTCTGCAAAGGTGAAAAAAGGAAGTTCAGAAACCTCCACTTTGGATTAACCCTGGTCTCTTACATCACTATTTTACCTGGTTGGTAAAAAAAGAACCTCTACAATCCTGTTCTCCAGCCTTTTTTCCAGGGGTGAAATTCGAAAATTTTCCCTACCGGTTCTGTGCGCGGGACTTGGTGGGCCTCAGTCTCCAAAAGGAAGGAGGCAGGCAGGCGTGGGTAGGGCCAACTGATTCAAAACGTCCCTACCACCTCTCCGAACCAATTCAAATCATCCCTACCACCTCTCCCGAAATGGTTTGAGGTGGTTGAATTTCACCCCTGCTTTTTTCCCCCTTGTGAAGGAACATTGAGGCAGCAAACCTGGGAGTCTGATTTGGGGGAGGCTTTGGGAAACAGCTTTGTCAAAATAGATGTTGTCAGGGTTTTAATTTATTTTTAGGGCTTGTTCTACATAATAAGGGGCAAAAATAAACCAACCCACCATTAAAAACTAGCACGTGTCTTTTAGAAGTTAACTACATGAACTTGAAGGATCTTGAGAAGTAGAGAAATTGGGCAGGGAGCACTTGAACCTATGGATTATCTACCCTTATGTTAAAACATGATTTAATGTAACATCAGCAACCCACTACAGAGGAAATAAATTGTGTATTCTTTATAAATGCCAAATGTACAAAGATTTGAGTGCAAAGACCATTAGCAAAAGCAGTAACAATAATTGTCCTCCCCCCTCAAAAAATCTAGCATAATGTCTAATATTTCAAAATGTCTGATTTTTCCACATGATAGTTTCATCTGGAAATAATCTGTTTCATCCTGCAAAACAACAACAATAATAATAACAATCTGAGCACCTTTAAAAATCATGAGAATTCTGCATGTTTTGTAAAGGAGCATTAGTTATTTGCAATGCTTTTTTCTTTAATTTATTAGATTTTTTTATCCCATCTTCGTTACTTTATTAATAACTGAAGGCATTGAACATGTCAAATATTCCTTCCTCCTCCTATTCTCCCCACAACAACCTTGAGGTGGGTTGGGTCGAGGGAGGGTGATGGGGTCAAAGTCACCCAACTAGCCTTCATTCCTAAAGCGGAACTAAAACTCACAGTCTCCTGGTTTCTAGGTCAGCACCTTAATCACTACATTAATGGTCTTAGTGCTCCTCCAAATGCATTCCAAAATACATTCAGGCATCCTCCAAATTAACATTCTATTAGATACCCCAAGTATGGATTTCAACTTCCGAAATTTTAAACCAGTATAGTCCCAGCATAGCTGAGAATGCTGCCACCTATACCTGGAAACAATGTATGTTAGACTATGGACAGGAAGGTCTGAATTCCAGTTCATCATGTGAGAGTATTAAGATGACTGGTGCTTAATCATCACTTGATGCAACACTCAACTGGGGATGCTCCCTTTCTTTTGAACTCCTTAGAACAGGAGTCTCTAATCTTTGTCACTTTAAGACTTGTGGGCTTCAACTCAGCAAAGCTGGCTGAGGCACTCTGGGAGTTAAAGGCCACAAGTCTTAAAGAGGCCAAGAATGGAGACCCCTGCCTGAGAAGTCAGCATTTAGACATATTCTGCCTGAAACCCTTCTTTCCCTTTCTATAAATCAAAGAAAATACGTACCACTATATGGAAATTTACAAATCGTATCGCTGGAATTGCTTCTTCTCCAAGCATCAGAAGAGTTTAGGCTTACAGTGAGGATTCCATTCTTTAATGCTAGTTTATTCTGAAATGTGGAGAGGATGGAATCACCAACACAGCGCCACCACAGATTGAGTTCCGAGTCACAAGCAAACATTTTTAAGGTATTTGTAGACTTTACAATCTCTAGTCCAAGGCATTTTTGGGATCCCAAATTAAAAAGGCGATGCTGAGAGACCCAGGTCCATAAGCTCTCATCTGTCTCCTCACAATGTCCTAATATTAGGTACTGGCTTTTAACTTGGATGCACTTATTAGAATTTTCATGCCGGATGGTGAAAAGATTGTTATCTGCATGGAGAAAAGAATATATTTTAATGTTTTTTCTGTTCTAACTTTCAGTAGAAACACAGATAATACTGAAAGATTATGTAGCAACACCGGAATGCATTGTCAACATTCAGTTCCATGACAGAACAACTTAATAATTATTGAAAGTATCTTTATCTATTTATATACTTACAAACAGCATTCTCTAAGCAGCAATAACATTACATAGTTTTTGAAAGATTAAAAAAGCAACATGATCTCAGAAGCAAATAAAGCAATATTTAAAGATAGACAGCATCAATTTTAGTTTTACTCAGTGTGCTCAATGTTTAAGAGGCCTGGAATAACAACAGCATTATCATCATTATTAACAAAAAAGAGATTATAAGATAAGTGTTAGCATCTCTGTGAAAGGTGTTTCTTAAATGGGATAACACCTTTTCCCTTGCAAAAATTCAGATGATCGATAGATGTCAGGAAAGAGGTATCAAACGTTTTAGCTGTTTGCCCACTAGAGCAGGGGTCTCCAACCTTGGCAACTTTGCTGGCTGAGGAATTCTGGGAGTTAAAGTCCACAAGTCTCAAAGTTGCCAAGATTAGAGACCCCTGCAATAGAGGAAACCTGTATATTTGAAGGCTAAAACTGGTATAATCTTGTGTACTATCTACCCAAACATCTGTTGAAAGGATCATTCAGAGGAGGCCTATAAATATGACAAGATTTTTCTAATAGCTTTGTGGAAAATTGTTTTCAAAACCAAAAAATGGAGTGGAAGCTAGTAAAGATGATAAAATAAGGGTGGTCCTCATTTAACAACCCCTCATTCAATTGACTTTTCAAATTGATAATTTTGCTGAACGAGTAGTCACACAAACACAATCCAGACAATCATCTTGCAATTATGACTTTGCAGTATCCTGTAGTCATGTGAACTCTATTTGTGACTTTCTTTGCTGGCTTTCAACAAGTGAAGGAGAAAGCCAACAGGAGATCAAAAATGACAACCATGCGATGTCCTCAGTGATTTGCTTAAAAAAGCATCGAGAAATGCTGGCCCAAACTGCTGTCATTATATGAAGACTATCTGTAATATGTTCAGCTATGTTCTGGAGTTCTTTGGAAGACATTATCAGAAGAAGCTCCATGTATAAAATATATTGCATAATCCAAACAGAGCTTAGATAACTATGTTTAGTGCATCAAGTAAAATAAAAGGATTCAGAATCGGAGCCCCCTTGATGCTGTTAGATTAATACAACTCCCCAGTGGATTAAAGGATGCGTGCATTTGATTTTCTTCACAGTAAGGCAATGAAGAACAGGTGAACTTTTCTAGTTAATGCCCAATTTTCTAGTACAACCTTTTATTGCATTCCCAGTGTTGTTTAGATTAAACCACAGTTTATTAGCCTTTATCCAATCTTTATGGGTATAATCCTAAATACTTACAGTTTAACCCATTAATTAGAAGCATGTTCCGTTGAACCAACAGGTATTATTGCTATGTAAATGTATCCCCCATAGAAATATAAGATTTATTATACATCTGATGAAACTTAATTAATCAATATAATTTATGTAAGAAATAATGGAATAAAATTATCTGTAAAATGAATTAAATTTCTGGTTTGAAATGATGTTTTATGTTTATATATTTATGTGCTAATGTTTTATTTATTTTAAAATTAGAACATTATTTTAAAAATGAGTTCATGAAAACCAGTAAGTTATTGATTCTCTAAATCAGTTTTCTACAGCTTAAACCAATTAAAGCCTATTTGTTGGTATAGAAAGACCACTACGGTCTAGTTTGATTACTGAATCTCACATCATAAAGTTCTGATGAGAAACAATTTTAGTTGCTACATGCATTTAACTTCAACTAAAATTATATTTTTTGGTGGAGAAAATAACCTAAGATGGCACATTAAGACCACTGAATTGTGCAGAAATTGTACAATTGCAGTACTGTACTAAGACGCTGAGCTTGTTGATCAGAAAAGTTGTCAGTTCGGAGGTTCCAATCCCTAGAAGTGTGTCATGGAATGAGCTCCCATTACTTGTCCCAGCTTCTGCAACCTAGCAGTTTGAAAGCATATAAAAATGCAAGTAAAAAAATAGGGACCACTTTGGTGGGAAGGTAACAGCGTTCCATGCATCTTGGGTGTTTAGTCATGCCGGCCACATGACCACGAAGGTGTCTTCGGATAGCACTGGCTCTTTGGCTTTGTAATGGAGATGAACACCGCCCCCTAGACCCAGAAACAACTAGCATGTACGTGCGATGGGAACCTTTACCTTTTAGCATAGGTTTTCCTCTGTAATAGTTATTATTCAGTTAAAATTTATTTTATAGTGTATAGTGTAGTGTTTCTGCTTTATATTCTCTAACGATTAAATTAATAATAGATTTCTAAAAGTCACAGCAGTGAATTAAGTACCCCGCAAATGGAATGCCTGCAGAACTTTATTTGAAACCACCTAAAATATTATGCTAGTCTGAAATTTGAAACATTTATTTGCAATTTACTAGCCTGAATGTATGCAAAGCTGCAATCTAAAGAAGTATGTTTATGCACCTGCAGCCTGCTTGGGCATTTCCCTGGAGTCATACCTCAAGCAATCTGGAAAGAAAACAATTGTGGTATGTTCAATGTATTTCACTGAAATGCACTTTGCAAATTCTGCTTGATTTTGAAAATATGCCCCATGCATGCGGAAGATTGTTGAATACTCTGATGAATAAACAAAGGTATTCCCTCAACAATAATCCTGGGGAGGGGGGTTAATAGTGATTCATCTAATGGTTATATTTATTGGCACAATGTTCAAGTTTTTAATCAGCAATGCAGTATCTTGGTAATATGTTTGATTTATTATTTCATGCTTTATCAACTTTTTATTACAGTTGAACGGAGCCACAATGCTTTAATGTAACAAAAACCTTCTGGGATAAATTCCTCTTAATATATGCATTTCTAAAATAGGCAAAAGTTGATTAAGATCTTATCCCTGACATTACATACAACATAGTTGCTTGCTTTATTAACAGTAAAGAAAAATGCTAAATAAATAAACAAGATAAAATGCCCCTCATACTAATTACAATTTTTGAGTTTAGCAAACACATCCTGAAAGTGTTATTGAAAACCAACAATAAAACGACACCACAAGGTTCACAGATAGTTCTCAACTTACAACCACAATTGAGCCCAAAATTTATGTTGCTAAGTAAAAAATTTGTTAAGTGAGTTTTGCCCCATTTTACGACTTTTCTTGCCACATTTGTTAAGTGAATCTGGTTTTCCCATTGACTTTGCTTGTCAGAAGATTGCAAAAGGTGATTGATTACATGAATGTGATTGGGAATCTGAAACTGTCATAAATGTGAATCAGATGTCAAACATTTGAATGTGAATATGTGACCATAGGGATGCTTCAACCGTCATAATTGTGAAAAATTGTTATGTCATTTTTTTCAGTGCTAGTTGTAACTTTGAACTGTCACTAACTGACTGTTGGAAGTTGAGGATTACCTGCATTTTCACATCATTTTCTTTGGCGTACAATAATTTATTTAAATTTACTCCCCGAAACTCAACTCCCAAGATAAGTCCACTTCTACTAGTATTCACCCTCACATTCTAGACACAACAGTAAGTAAATCCCAAGCTCTCTGGGATAACTCTGTTGATGTGGTATGTATTGCTTATTTCTACAAAGCTGATTGGCACTTCCAGAGGTCCTACTGCCACCATTGACTGCAAGAAGGCAGTCTTCCAGCTGATGACATGGAACAAGATGTAAGCACTGGGCATCATGCATGGACCTGACCCAAGCTGCAGTGAAGCCAGGCCTGGGATATAAAGCACACAAGCCCAATGGCAAGGACTAACAACCCAGTCCAGGACTAGGAGATGGAGGGCTCCTCCACCGTCTGAGCAAAATATCCCTCTCTTCCAACTATCTGCAACATTCTAAAAACCACCAAATAACGATGGCCACTTTGTAAACACAACCAGCCTTGGTACCATGTGTGTATGTGTAGGAGAAGTATATTCATGCAAGATGACACATGTAAAGTATGAATGGGACCCATGTTGTGAAAATCCAACACTTGTCGCTTGCTCCCCTTAGCACCTTCCCCCCATACAGACATCCTATTCCAAGTCAAATGTTGAAAATGTTAAACATATAACAACCACAATAAATTCTAAATCTCTATGTATTTAAAAAAAGGTTCTGATGAACACCTCACCACAGAAAAATTGTAGCAGGATGAGGCAACAGAAAGACTGCTCCTTTTATGTATTTGATAATTGGTTCCTGGAAGTAAAATATGAGCTAAACCAATAATTTCCCCAATAAATGAATAGAACATCACACAAATATGAATTATAAATTTTGTGGTGCAAGTTATTCATAACTGATCGAGATAAAAGAAACAGAAATAGTGAATTTCACTAGCAAGTACACTTCTAAAGATTCTGGACATATGCACACTGTACCATGTATCAACCTTTTGAGGAAGATCAGATCAGGAAACAAAACTAAATTGTCCTTAAATGTCTTCAATACTTAAAGTAGGGTTTGAATGATCCAAATCAAAATAGGCGTTGGTAAATTTACCTGTGAACACTCTATCTATGCTGCAAGAGAGCCGAGGATGGGTAGACTCCTTATGATATCATTAAGCTGAGTCTGTACTTGTATAGGATATAAAAAGCCAGCCCCCAGGAGAATCCCCAGCTTTGGCGAAGATACTTGACAGACTGAAGAAGTGTGTCTGAAAGCAAACAATCCACTACATTAACATGCTTTACCATCATCTCTGGATGAACCAAGGGAGGGGCTGGGCTCTCTCACAGCACATAAAGGGCATTCACAGGTAAATTTATCAATGCCCATTCTCCTCCATGCTACACAGCAAGAGCCCAGGATATGACATACCAAAGCTTGCATGTCCAAGGGCGGGTCCTCATCCGGCCAATCACTCCGACGGTGGAACCACTCGCTAAAGAACCTGTCTGCTGAAGGCCGCCGTCATTGAGGCAAAGGAATCCAGACGGTAGTGTCTGATGAAAGGAGACAGGGATGTCCACGTGGCCACTCTGCAAATCTCTTCCAAGGATGCCTGGATGGCCCAAGCAACTGAACTGGCCGCACTTCTGGTAGAGTGCGCCATTAGACCACGGGGTACTGGAAGAGCCACCGCTTTGTAAGGTTGTGTGATGCACGTCATGACCCACCTGCTAATAGTAGGGGAAGAGGCCTTGCTTCCCAAGTGAGAAGGTGAAAAGGAGACAAACATAGCTTCTGTCTTTCTAAAAGGGGAAGTGCGTTTGATGCAAAATCTAAGAGCCCTTCTGACATCTAGAGTATGCCACTTGCGCTCGAAGTCATGGTGTGGAAGGGGACAGAAGTCAGATAACACAATGTCTTGGGACCGGTGGAACCAAGTGTTAACCTTTGGGATAAAAGGGTCCAGACGGAGAACAACCCTATCATTGTGAAAGATGCAAAGATCCTGCCTGATAGAAAGGGCGGCCAGTTCTGACACCCCTCTGGCCGAAGTGATAGAAACAAGGAAAACTACCTTTAGAGTTGGGATTGGAGGGACACTGTTCTAAGGGTTCAAAGGGGGGCTTCGTAAGCGCATTAAGAAACCAAGTGAAGGCCCATGAAGGATACCTTTGCACTACAGGAGGGTGTTGGTTGGAAGCCACTTTCAAAAATCTCCTGACCGAGGGGTGATGGAACAAGGAAGGAAGCAAACCCATGAAAGAACTGAGGAGAGAGCCACTACCTGGCGACGTAAGGTATTTGGGGCGAAAACTTTCTCCAAGTCATCCTGAAGGAATCTAAGAACCTCTCAACTGGGCTGAGGAAGGAGAGAGGACTCTCCTTGAGGCACCATGGGAGAAAACCCTCCAGGTGGCATCATAGATGTGCCGTAGGTTTGCAAGACGCCTGGATGGTGAGGATAACCCCCTCTGGGAGATTACCCTCCCTTTGCTGCTGCCACTCAAATGCCACATGGTCAGCTTGAGCCACAGGGGATCCAGATAGATCAGGGCCCTTGGTGCAGGGAGATGAGATGGGCCTAGATCCTCCAAGGGGAAGAAGCCACAGACAGGTCTGCAACCAGGGCCTCTTTGGCCAATGGGTGCCAGGAGAATTAGCTCCGCTCGTTCCGCCAACAGCTTCCGTATGACTGCTGGAATGATGGGAAGCGGGGAAAGGCGTAGAGGAGACCCACAGGCCATTGCAACAAAGAGCATTGGTCCCCTCCGCTCCTGGCAAGGAATACTGGTGAACAATCTGTTGACTTGGGCATTTTGAGGAGTGGAGAAGAGATCCACCTCTGGAATTCCGAATCTGAGAGAAAGATCCCTGAATAGGGACAGAGGAATGGACCATTCTGCCTGGTCGACTAAACTCCTGCTCAGCCAGTTGGCTTGGGGATTGTCAACTCCGGAAATCCGCCGAGATTGACAGGTGTTTCTCTGCCCATAACCCCAAATGTTCTGCCTCCCTTGTAAGTGCCTTGGATCTCGTTCCCATCTGTTAACGTGTGCCTTTGCAGCCATATTGTCTGTCAACACGAGAACGTGGAGCCGGTCACCGAGACTCTGAAATGCTTGAGAGCCAGAGAGATAGCTCTGAGCAATAATCAATTTATGGGATGTGGTGCTGTCTGATCTGGACAAAAACCCTTGAACTATCTGACCCTCCATATGGGAACCCCAACCAGAAGGCTGGTATCTATGGTGATTACAAGCCTGTCTTGTCCTTGAATTGGAGCCCTTCCAGAGGGACAGGGAGAGCCACCAATTGAGGGACCTCCGGCCTGTTGAGAGAGGACTCCAGACCTTGATTGATGAGTGGCTGGTTCCTGCTTGTTGAAGGGGAGCAGGAACTATTAAAGCAATCGTGAGTTAAGCCGTGCCACGGGACGATGCCAATACAGGAGACCATCTTCCCCAGTAGTTTGGACAGCAGCAACAGTGGAATAGTCTGTTGTTGAATCTGGCTGATGATCTCTGCAGGCTTTTTCCATGATCTGGAGACAGGAAAACCTGACACAAAGTCATGTCGATGACTACTCCCAAGTGTAGCAGTTTGGTTGTGGGCGAGAGATGGCTCTTCTTGGTGTTGATGGAAAACTCGTGGCTTTGGAGGCAAGACAGGGTAATTTGTAAGTCCCGATGGGCTGAGTGGATGGAGAAGAACAGTATCAACATGTTGGCCAAGTAGCATTGGATCCTACTGGAACAGAACGGAGTGAAGCCACCAATGCTGCTAGAATCTTTGTGAAGACCCTTGAGCCGATGAGAGGCTGAAGGGAAGGGCTCGATACTGGAAGTGGGCATTCTGGTAACAGAAATGGAGAAACTGGAGATGATGAGGCCAGATGGGGATGTGGAGGTACGCCTCCATGAGATCAATGGAAGAGAGGAGGTTGCCCTTCCAAATGGTCTCTAAGATAGATGCAGTGTCGCATTTTAAATCACCTGTATTTGACAAATTGATTGAGAAATTTTAGGTCAAGGATGGCTCGACACCCCCCCCTCGAGGCTTTGGGAACAATGAAAAGAGAGAATAAAATCCATGTCCCCATGTAAGGTGGGAACTGGTGAATAGCCCTTATGTTGAGTAGGTGTTGAATGGCCGAATTCATAAGGGCTTTTTTTGAAGTGTCCTGTGAAATGGGACAAATCAAAACATTTTCTGGGGTGATGATAGAGATTCCAATCGTAGCCCTGACCTAACAGTGTTGAGCACCCAGGCATCCATCGTTGACTCCTCCATTTGGAGGCAAAGAAGGCTAAGCAACCTTTGATGGTCGGGAGAATGAGGTTACTTCGAGCGATGGAAGACACGACTCCCTCCCCCCTGAAAGAGCCATTTACCAGCAGAAAGTTGTTGTCTGCCAGGTGGTTCTTGACGTTGGTTTTGGCGTTGAGAATACGCCCTCTGTGGTTGAGGAAAGCGGGAGGTAGACTTTGCCTGAAAGGCAGGTAGGCGATAAGGAGCTGGGCGATAGTCAACCTTTTTCCCCCAAGAGGAAAGAATTTTACATTTATCTCTGGTCTCGATGAGATACGGCTCTAGAACCTCACCGAAAAGCTCATCTCCTGCGCAGGGGGCAGAGGCTAGCTTCCATTTACAGCGTGACTCCACCTGCCAATTTCAGAGGCACAGAAGCCTTCTGATGCAAATTTGGTGGAATTGAGGGTGGCATTCGCAGTGAATTCCGCCACTGCTATAATTTTGTTAAGTCCTGATGAGACCTGAGGTCAGAGCAGGCAATCAGTCCTGCAGTTGGTGCAGCCATCGTAGAGATGCTCTCGTGAAAAACAATGCATGGTTGAAGCCTGAACAGCCCACACAGCTATTTGGTGGTTGCGCTTGAGGTCTGTTCATGGAAGTTTGTCCTCTGATTTAAGGACATCCTCTGGCTTGGTGGATTGCCAGAAGAGGAGAATGATGACATATCTAGAGTGTCTACTGAGGGCACTGCAAGGGCATTGGCTAAGGATGTGCTGACATTGTAGAACTGTTTGTCCAAAGATGATGGACGAGGACCTGCCAAAAGGGAAGCACACTGTTCCTTGACCATGTCAAGAAACAAAAGGGAGAAGGCAAAACCTCTGTGTGACTACTGGCTTAGAGAAGAGCGAGTCTCCTTGCCTGGAGGGTTCCCCTTGTGGTTCAGGTGCTGCTTCTCAGGCGACAGCTTGGCAGTGACCAGGGCCTTGCTAAGTAGGGGTTTAAAGAGGGCGGTTTAAAGACTAATGCAGAGGAGGGCTGATCTGGAGAGACTTCTTCCTCTGAAAGATTGCGATCACAGATTTTACCCTCTTCGTGCTCTGAATAAGAGCAACTGTGTTCAGATGGAAGGCACCCTCTTCCCCTTCATACTCCTCCCATTCTGCCTGTGAAGAATAGACCCTGAGGTCTTGGGGTCTGTGGAAATCTTGTTGTGGAGGTAAGGAAGCCATAGACTGAGAAAGGAGAAGGGCCTGAACCCTTTCCAGAGGTCGAAGAATCTGTTGAAAACCTTCAGCCAATCCCTGACTAAGGAAACCACATCTAGGATCTCCCTGAGCCTGTTATCAAAGGTAGTGGAGAGCCAAAGGCCAGCTGTAGTGGGCGTGAAGGTGGCTTCCAGCCTGATCTGGGAGGCCTGGACTCTAGAGGGAAGAGAGGGGGCATAGGACCCAGAAGTTTGCTGGAAATATGGCCCAGACCTGCTGAAATCCTGAGGTTCCCCAAATGCCTCAGGGGACCAGACGGGGGGAGGGGTCCAACGACTCCATAATCAACTTCCCCTCCCCTGGGGGGGCTTCTCTGGAAATCCTGATGTTCAGCTGGCTGGGAAGCCTATTGCAGTTGCCCTCTCATTTATTGAATAGTCTTGTTAAATTGTCTCTCTCGAGCCGCATGTCTGCGTTTTTCTGCCTTCAACTCAGCCTGAGTTGTCTTCTTAGGGGCTAGAGCCTTAACTCTGATTTTTGCAGCCACTTACCTCTGAGCAGTACGTTGTCTGCATCTTTTCCTTTTAGTGGGTTGGAGGGCCTGTTCCACTGGGAGAGAAAGCTCTGCATGAGCACTGTCCTGATCCATTTTAAAATAAGCAAGGCTCAAGCATTGAGAAAATGGCTCTCAAAAGTGCTTAAGAATGGCAGAGGGCAGAATTGGGTCTTTGGAGCCCTGAAAATGGCTGCCAGGCCACTTAAAATGGCTGCTCACCTTGTGTCTGAAGAGACTGCACTTAAAGATGGACGCTGCTTGTTGATGGCTCCGAGAAGTGAATTTCACTCCTTAGGTATTTAAGCCCCGAGCGATGAGATCAGCCAGAGAAGGAACAGATCACCTCCCATGCAATCAGCTGGCTGGCTCTGTTATCAGTCTGCCGATCAGTTTTACAATCGGAGAAACTATGGCTATGGGGAAGGTCTCAGATGCTTCCCTGTTTGCCTAGCAGCACTTGGGAAAATGTTTATCCCAATCTTGCAGGAGAACAAACAGAGCCCCGCTCTCCTGAAGTTGCAGCTGCCCAGATCCCGGGAGCTGATTGAAGCAAGGGTAGCTTCTGTAGAAAATCGCTGAATAAAATGCTAACACTTTCAGAGAAACAGCATGTGACTTAAAGAAGCTGAGTCAAAGCTGGGGATTCTCCTGGGGGCTGGCTTTTTATATACAAGTACAGACACGGCTTAATGACATCATAAGAAAGAGTCTACCCATCCTGGGCTCTCGCTGCAGCATGGAGGAGAGTGAAACCATTACTTCTCTTAAGTGGAAATCATGCTATTGATGCAGCTTAAAATAGTGCTTGCCTGAATATGAGTCATATTTCTGGCTCAAGTTTGTAATCAATAATTCTAAAATATTTTTCACAAGCACAACAGTTAATCCAAGTATGCCCCATGCTGTGTCGGTACATTTGATTTTTATTTCCTAAGTGAAGAAATGTGCATCTCTGTTAAATTGTATTTTGTTTCAAAATAACAAATTTAATTTAATTTCTTAAGATAGGGTTGAATTTTCTTTTTCCCTGCATGGGAATCCCACCAAATTCAATACACCCATTATGCATATTTTGATATAATTCATTCCATGACTTTTTACAAATCATAAATAAAATGCTGGAAAGTAAAGGGCCCAGAAATAAACCTCGTAAAAAATAAATCATTGAAAATCTCATTCCTTTCCATGGATGGATTTCATGATAGCTTTCTACACATTTAACACTCCTGTGATATAGCTTTCTAATCAGAATATCACGTCAAATGCTTTCCAACATTACTGCATATATTTGTAGCTTTCCCACAAACTATTAACAAAATTATGAATAAAAGAAATAAAATAAAGTTAATTTGGAATGACTTGTTCTTAAGAAATCCATACTGACTTCTGGTAATAGACATATTGTTTTCAAACTACTTATAGATCAGCAACTTGAACATCTGTCGTAAAATCTTACATTTCAGTATCTGGTTCCTAGGTCCTTTCTCCCCTTTTTTGAAAATAGAAACAATAATAGTGAGCCTCCACCAGAAAGAATCACTGTCCTAGGAAGCCATTAATCTGGCCCCGGGGATTGTAACTTTTTCAGAGTAAATATCAATCAGGAAATACCTATCAGTCTTACCTTTAATTTTGTGCTTTCGTCTTACATTTCATAATTGTCCAGAAGTACACATACCCTCTTACTAGAAAACTCTGAGTGAAAATAAGTGCTGAGTAGTTTTGCCCATTATTATGTTAAAGTCTAGTTCCTGGCCATTTTAAATTACAAATTGGTTTCCTTTCCAAATTGGTTTCCTTTATCAATTCAAAAAACAGTTTTGGTAAACTTTTCTTTTTTTTTCCTTAATTTGTTCTTTACTTGTATAGTCCTTTTCAGTATCTACAATGGTTTTGAAGTCCCCTACTAAGCAGATATTTTCCTGTCTTGTCACAATTATTTTCACACATAAATTCTTACACAACTCCTTTTGATTATCATTAGAGGCATATATCCCCACCAACAATATTTGTTTTTGTTGAATATTAAGTTGTATATCATTAGGATTCAACCTTGTTCTTCTGCATAGATTTTTGCATTTATTTCTTTCCTAATATAAATTGCTACTCCCCTTTTTTTCTGGTTTGCCAATGCTGTGTATAATATGCCTAATTTGGGGAAATCTAAACATTTACTATGCTGCTTTTGTGAACTTCTTGTAAGCATATAATATCAACATAATATTTTACTAGTTTAGCCAATGTTTGTTTTATCTTTGTCGGGGAGTTCAATCCATTGATGTTTATTGAGATTAGTTTAATTTCTTCTTCCATTACTAATTATAGGTCTGTCTTAGTCTTCTATGAACTCCTGCTTCTCTTTGTGTTATTGAAAAAAGTAAAGAGAGAGAACAACCAAGAAGAGAAGGATTATTTTCTCGGTTGTTCTCTCTCTTTACTTTTTTATTCCTGTTTCGTTTCTTGTACTTCCTGTTGTTGATCTTGCTGGTCCTCTTGGCTTTTACTTTCCAACTCTTTTTTATTACTCACTTCTTCCTCTGATCCCACCAACTGGTCTTAAAATTCTTGCACCTTATCAATGCTATCTTATTCTTCTTTCTTGCGAAGTAACCAACATTCCTTCTGGCACCAACCATCAAAACCAAATGTTTTGTTTCTTCAGAAGTGCTGCTAGGTCTATAATCTTTTCTTAATTCTCTCACTCACCTTGGGATATGTTTTAAGGTCACGATTTCTTTATCCCTATTGGTCATCAGTTCCTCCTTTGTGATCTTATATATTATATCTCTTACGTTCTTCCTTGTGAACCTAATGTGGACCACTCTCAGTAATTTATGTCATCTTGCATAATTCGTATGAATTCTAAAGACCTCATCAAATTCATTTACAATCTCTTGTCTGTCTCTCTGCAATGCCTCTGCTATTAGTTGTGACATTATAGCTACTAGGTCTTCATCTTTGGTTTCTTGTATGTTCTGAAAATCTGCACGTTCCATTTCTAAATGGATTATCAAATCTTCCAGATCTCTCTTCATTGCTGTTACTTTCTTGTCCATCACTTCCAGTTTCTTATCCATTTGTTCTGCCTTAACTTCTATATCTTTTACTTTTTGCTCATTTTCTGTTGTTTACTGGATCGTTTCTATTTTTTCATCTAATTTTTGAATATTGCCCTTCAACTCTCTCATTTCTGTATGATTATTCAACATTGTCTCCTGCATTTTGAGCATTGTTTCTTGAATGGCCAATAACGTTGTTTTCATCACTTGCATATTAGTGGTATTACTCGTCTTTTCTGTGTTCAGCATCCCCTCAATCGTTTTTCGACTTGCTCGGGATGCAATGGACAATGATGAGCCTGAAACTGCCTTTTTTCCTTTCAGTGTCGTTGTGATGCTAGTCATGTTCTTTACTTTATTATATAATTTTTCCCACTTTTCCATTCACAGTTCAATTCTGTCCATTCTATCTGTTCTATTCAATACCACTTCTCTCTTTATGTCTCTTCAATTATCTAGGCTCTAATGCAATGTATCTATATAGTACTATTATTACATCAAAGTTTCAATTTAAATTAATAATTATTACAATAATATTAACCATTAAGTTATTAAACATTCTTTAAGATTATTACTATGCTATATTATTCTATATCTTATATTAAAGGACAAAGAAAGGGAAGAAAAGAACAAGATAAAAAGGAAAAGAAAAAAAATTAAAACTGATGCTTTATCAATATTTTGGTTTCTAATTCTTACTTTGCTAATATCTAAAATTAATACCTTTTAAGTTATCATTTATCAAATATCAAATATATTTTATTTAAAGAGTATAAACATTTAAATTCCTACCATCAATTCTTTACTTAGTCAATAATCAAAATAGCAATTCATTAATCAGCTCACAATACCAATCATCTATCCATTCATATTCAAGGCTATTTCTTGATGTTATTTAAATTTTTAGCCTTTAAAAATTCCAAATATAAAATCTTAATGTTTTATCTTCTATATTCTACTAAATTCATTAATCAATTCCACTTTAGTTAAGCAATCAGTTCATTTAGCATTTAACAATATGAATCAAACATTAATCAGAATATTTCTCCAATTATTTGCACAATTTATATCAATCACAGTTCATGTACGTTCTGCTTAGTCTATGGCATCAACTTCTTTTCTGCTTTCATTATCTATTGCAGTTAAAATGGTCATCTCCGTTCTTAAGTCCAGCCTCTTGCTGTGTCTCCTTTCCACCGATTTTCTTCGTGCTTAGATCACAAATCCCTCTGTCTTCGTTCCAGTTTTTCCATCCACTCTGTCCTCCAATCTAGTACTCAAATCTAGTCAGTATCTGGTAAGCAGTTAAACTGGCTCCGACTCCTGTCTCCAAGCCCAATGGTCTCATTGCCAGATCGCCACTCCACAATCCTCCACCCGCTATTCTGAGACTCACAGTTCTGCTGTCCGATGCCTACAGCTTCTCCTCTTCAACAGCCACTCTCTGTCTTCATATGATCACTCTCAGTAAACAGTCTGCTTCCTCATTCAGTGAGATTGCTGTGGTTTCGGTCCACCATTAAAATGACAGATCTCTCACATGATGGAGTAAATGGGGTTTCCCTTCAATGCAGCCAACAGTCACCCTTCGTCTTGCTACTTCTCAGGGGAGAACAGAGCTCGATCTCCTCTCCCCACACCACTGCAGCACCACAACCAGAAGCCAGTGTTGAACGAATTATTATGCCTTCATCAAAGCCCAATATACAATCTCTTCTGCAGCTTAAGCCTTGAGAGCAGTGCCCAGTGATCAAAGTGTTCCTACAACAGCAACATCATGAACTAAATAGAAGCAAAAGAAAGGAGTGTAAAGTTGGCTTGATTAATTGGGGTAAAACACAGAAAATTTTAAAAAATTTCTGGAAACCATTTATGGGCTTTTTGCCAATATGTAGATACAAATGACAACAAGTTTTGGATTTGTGAATGGATAAGGGCCTTGTATGTAATATGATAAGGGATGAGGAACTATTGTTTATATCAGTAATCCTTGACTTATGACCTAATTGAGCTCAAAATTTCTGTTGCTAAGTGAGACATTTGTTAAGTTTTGCCCTATTTCATGACCTTTCTTGCCACAGTTAAGTGAATCACTGCACTTGTTAAATTAGTAACATGGTTGTTAACTGAATCTGGATTCCTCATTAACTTTGCTTGTCAGAAGGTTGCAAAACATGATTACATGACCCTTGGATACTGCAAGCATCATAAATATGAGTCAGTTGCCAACAGTCTGAATTTTTGATAACATGGCCACAACAATGCTGTGATGGTTGTAAGTGTGAAAAAGTCATTTTTTTCAATGATGTTGCAACATTGAACGGTCACTAAAGTAACTGTTGTAAGTTGAGGACTACCTGTATTTGTAACAAGAAATATCTGGATTTACTTCTTTAAATATTATTTCTATCTCTTTTCACTTATTCTTTTTTTGCACTTTTTATTTATTTTTTCGAATTTTTTTTTCTGATTTCAATTTGTATCTTCTTTTAAGCACTGTAAAATTTTGTTTAAAAAGGGACAGAAGAGATCCTTAAAAGTCCTAAATATTGTGATACAGCTGTCTTAGCCTTAGATAATTGTTGATTGCCATTTTCTCCCCTTTGGGGAATTACAATAAAAATCATTATATATTTGTACCATACAGTATTTCCACTCTTTTATGAGACAAGTTACTTTTCAGCTTAGAAGATATATTGAATGCAAAAGTCCTTTACAAAACTACCCAACAAAGTGTGGTAGGAGCTTCAGGAAAGACTCCAGGGGCACGATGAACGATGTCATTCCACAGACAGTAGACAGTATTGCAAAGAGGAAAAGAAAATTGAAGTCTAATTAGGAAGATTTCTTTTTATATATAGCATTTAACTTCAGTTCAGCAGCAACATCCATCACACACCTCAATTTTTCAACACGGATGTGGGATGTGTCTTAAGTTCTGTCTGGTTTGGCTCTGCAACCAAACAAGACAGACACAAACTTCAAGGATAATTAGAACTGCAGAAAAAAAACAATTGCTACCAACCTGCCCTCCTTTGAGGACATGTATATTGCAAAAGTCAAAAAGAGGGCTGTGGAAATATCCACAGACCCTTCACATCCTGGACATAAATTGTTTCAACTTCTATCCTCAAAAGGACAGAATAGGGCATTGCATTTACCAGAACAACTAGACAACAAGGACAGTTTTCCCACCCCATGTATGTCATCATTCTGCTAACAACCACTAATTCCCACAACACTGTCAAACTATTTGAAGAAGGAGAAATATATTATATATATATTATATATATATATATATATATATATATATATATATATATATAGTATATATATTTATATATATATGATATAAATTTAACAGAACTCAATGACGTGGGATAATACCCGAAGGAAGCCTAAACAGCACAAATGTATAGTACCCGCGAGAGCTTAAAAAAACAAATATATATATATATATATATATATAATATATATATATACTATATTATATATGTGCTGTTTAGCTTCCTTCGGTATTATCCCACGGTCATTGTATTGTTCTGTTAAAAGTTGTAGCTCATTGTAGTTCTTGGTTAAGTTTGTACGCAACGTTTCTAGCAGAATCTCATCTAGCCATCATACAGGCTTCTGAAATGGAAGTGGTCATCACCATTCCTCTGTTTCAAATTGAGGTGGGTCTATTCTGGATTGCTATTAACCTGCGGTCTGTGTTCATTTGGACTTGGAGTTATATTGGATTGGTGTTTTGGTTTCTTCTGTCTTTTTGTGGCTTTGATGGCTGGCAGCACTCTGTATGGCTTTGTTGAGCTTTCAATGCTCATCTTGGCTTCAGTTGAAAGGACGGGCTGCTCTTCAGTTCAGCAAGCTGGGTTTCACCTGGGTGCCTGGTGGGGGGTGCTTTGCAGTGGAAGCACAGAAGGGATTCGTCTTGGTTCTTGTGCCCTCAAGGTTTGTTTGGAGGTGTTTGAGCACCCAGCTGAATAGAAAGATGATATTCCACAGATGTCATCATTTGCGAAGCTGCACTCTCAATAGAAAGATCTCCACCCACAAACAGACAAACACCTGAGCACAGACAAGACTTCCCTCTGATGCCTCCAACTTCAAACACCCCACACCTAGCACAGACAGATCCCTCTGATGCCCCACTTCAAACCCCCCCCACCAGGCACCCAGGTGAAAGCCCAGCTTGCTTTGATGAAGAGCAGCCGTCCTTTCACACGAAGCCAAGTTGGCCATTGAAAGCCTCCCTTAACACACAGAGTGCCTGCAGCCAATCAAGCCAACAAAACAGACAGAAAGAACCAGAAAACACAATCCAATCAAACTCCAAGTCCAATAACACAGACCCAGGTAATAGCCAAGTCAGAATAGACCAGCCTCAAAGAATTTGAAAAACCAGAGGAACTGTGAGACACACAGTTCCATTCAGAAGCCTGATGATGGGCAGATTGAGATTCTGCTTGAAACGTTGCTTACAACTTTACAGAAATACAATGAGCTACAACTTGAACAGAATACAATGACTGGGATATACCCGAAGGAAGGCTAAAAGCATATATATATAATAATAATATATATATATATATATATATATATATAAATATATTATTATTATTATATTTATATATATATATATATATGTTTTTTTTAGGCTTTCACGGGTACTTACATGTGTGCTGTTCAGCTTCCTTCGGTATTATGCCCACGTCATTGTGAGTGCTGCTTAAGTTGTAGCAACGTATTCAGCAGAATCTCATCTGCATACAGATCATTCTCCATTACAGAAGCCTCGATGATGGCAGATGAGATTCTGTTGGAAACGTTGCTTACAAACTTTAACATACAATTGACGTCGGGATATACCCGAAGGGAAGCTAACAGCACATATATATATGGTGTGTGGTGTGTGTGTGTGTGGTGTTATTCTTTGGTTATTCGGGTTTTCTCCTGCAATAAAAAGTTGAAGTAGTTGGCACGTCTTTGACGAAATCTCATTCGTCTCATCTTAGGCCTGTGTCTTCGGCCGGGTGCTTCGCGAGTAATGTAGCTTGTAGCTGTTTTTTCTTTTTAACTGCAGTGGGGGTGTGACTTGATGGGTTGGGGCCTTGCTGTGTTCTGATTGGCTGGGGGTGTGGTTCTCATTGGTTGGGGCCTGCCTGGCTGTGATCTGATTGGTTTGGGGGGTTGGCTGTTGTTCGATTGGCTGAGGGGTGTGTTCTGTTCAGGTGTGGGCTTGGCTGTGGTGGAGCATCTTGTGTGCACTCGTGGGTGTGGGCTCTGGATGTCTTCTTCATGTTAGGATTTCGTTTGTGAATGAGGGCGGGTTTGCAAATGGCTGGTAGGCGGGAGGCATAATCTCTTTTACTCCATGCTGTGTGGGCCGTTGTTTCTTATCTCTATGGCTTTTCTCTGATTATTCTGTTGTTGAAGTGTTCGGTTTTTGGCGATAGTTCTAGTATTTTTAAGTCATCTCTATGTCCTGTGGCTTTGACAGTGTTGGGACTATTATGTACACACAACCACACACACACACACACACACACACTCTATAATAGTATATTACTATTATTCTTCTCATCTTTCCTATTACCTATCTCCTTTTCTACTTATAACTATAACTTTGTTGCTTATATCTTTACAGTTTATATTGTTTTGCTTCCTAGTATGATTTATGTTGACTGCCTTATGACTATCACTGTCTGTCCTATGATTTATGATGAATGTATTTTTATGATGACTATGATCATGATTTATCACTTATAGCTTTTATGTACACTGAAAGCTTATGTACCGAAGACAAATTCCTTGTGTGCCCCGTCACACTTGGCCAATAAAGAATTAAATTCTTATTCTTATTCTTCTTATTCCATTCCATTCAGTTCTAGCTGAAGTGTTCTGCAAATGTGGGAATCAATTCTAGCCAAAAGAAATTTTCTCAGAGTGAAATGTATGAGTTTTAATTTCAAGCTTCTGTGTATCCTAACACATACTGTACATAAGATGCCACATCTCTTTGTAAGGTTTATTTTTGTACAACTATGTATCAAGTTTTTTAAAAAAATAAATAAAAATAAAAATATCTCACTATTGTTGACTTTCAAAGTCTTCCAAGACTACTTCCAATACTAATTTCTGAGCTTCAGATATCTGGCTGACCACTAGATCAGTGTTCCCCAACCTCTGGTCCATGGACTGGCGCCAGTCTGCAGCATGCCAGCAACTGGTGAGGCGCGCGAAGAAGCAAAGTCCCATTCAGGGATGCAGGCAGCATGCAAAACCATGCCCCCACCAATTCATGGAAAAATCTTTTTCCATGGAACTGGTCCCTGGTTCCCAAAAGATTGGAGGCCACTGTACTAGATGACATTAAAAAAAAAAAAGAAAAAAATTCTTCACTGCGATTCAGTCGTTTATCCGTTCCTTCCAAGTTGCACCTGTTTGACCACACTGTACCTGTCATATCCTGGTAAAAGAAACGCACTCAGCTTGTTTCTTACAAGTCTGTGGTTGAGGACTCTGGTTCTAACCTGTAGAAGATCTAGAGGCTAGAAGTACAAGTAGAAGATGGAACTACTTAACCGTTGTGGCACACTGGCGCTTTGTTTTTATTCTTTAATATAAAGATTTTATTAGCATTCTAGCATACAGTGCATTCAAAAAGTATTCAGACCTCCTTCAATTATAGTATAATGTACGTGAAAGAAAATTCTGTTTTCACTTTGTCGTTATGGAGTACTGAGTGTAGATTAATGAGAAAAAAAATGAATTTCAATAACTGTGGAATCAGGTTGCAGCATAACAAAAGTGACAGGGTCTGAATACTTTCTGAATTCACTGCAGATCCATTGTACCTATCACCCATCTGTAACATGCAGATTGAAAATAATAATAATAATAACAATAATAATAATAATAATAATAATAATAATAATAATAATAATAATAATAATAATAATAATATCATCATCAGGTATTTTCCTAGCATTAAGAGGCTTGCTCTCCAGGTAACAAAACCCTGTGCATATTTCCTGTTTGTCTATCTAGGAATTAAGCGTCTGCCAACCAATTCAAATTATTTCCAACTAAGTGCTGTATAATGAAGACCAGTTTTAAATTCTCAACTCTAAAATGATTTACCAACAAGAATATGAATAAAAGTTTGGCTTACAACAAAAGTATCTGCTCTTGTAAGCCTCATAAAACACATTTTACCTGTCCTCAGAATTACAATGATGCGTGATACCAAGATATTAATGTTATCCCATCATTTCAAACAGCTTTCACACAGCCCCTCCAAATGGGTCTTAAAGCAAAGATGTCACTCTACAAGAAATTAATAGCTGGAATTTCAGCCTATTCAAAAAGTTCTTCCCTTTTGTAGTCAGTGCCACATCTGTTGTTCCTGCAATGTTAATTATCATAAAATTCTGGCAATATAAATATCCTATCCATCCAACATCAAATCAGGTTTCCTTTTCAGTTCCTTGACTTACAACAGCTCATTTAGTGACCAAAGTTACAACAGCACTGAAAAAATGACATGACCATTTTTTCACATACAACCGTTGTAGGATCTTGATGGCACCGTGATCAAAATTCAGACACTTGGCAACTGAATCATATTTATGATGTTTGCAGTGCCTTGGGGTCATGTGATCTACTTGTGTAACCTTCTGACAAGCAAAGTCAATGAGGGAAACCAGATTCATTTAACAACCAGGTTACCAAGCTATCCATTTCACTTAACAACTGTGGCAAGGAAAGTCACAGAATGGGGCAAAACTCACTTAACAAATGTCTCACTTAACAACAGAAATTCTGGGCTCATTTGTGGTTGTAAATTGAAGACTGCCTGCAGCTAAATCTCTGTTTTTCTGGGGTGTACCTTTAACTGAGGGGAGACAGAACCAGCCCATTTATCTTGCAATTTGGCATATGTTGCTATCGGGCTGGAATGCTATGACCACACTCACTGGCTTTGTCCATGTGACTGTCATTAGGCATGGCTCTGTGAGGCAAGATATCAGCTTCCTAACATTGTCATTTGGTCTCCAACAGTATCAAAGCAATCCCTTAAAACAGAATTGTTTTTCTACCAGGAAAAAAAAGGGAGAAATTGCTGATTTTTCTTTCAGAGCATCTTACTCCAATTTATACTTAATGGGCCTGGTTGCATGCTTTCTTCCTTCAATTTTGGAGTACCAACTTTGCCAGTCCATGGCTTCTCTTTCATTAAAAACCCAATGAAATAATCCTAAAACACTCATCATGATGGGTCCATTGTCTATCAAAAAGTATGACACTTTCATAGTATCCAATTAAATAGCATTTCCCAGTATCTCTATAAAGGAAAAGCCACTGCTGGTACCAGTTTATGGACAAGATAAAGTTACATTTCATGTATGTATGTATGTATGTATGTATGTATATCTAATTTAGAGACTGCCCATCTCACTTGCAGAGCAACCCTGGGTGGAGTACAATTAACAAGTTGGAGGAAGCTTCTTAGTTAAGTGGTCTGTAATTATCTACCAGCAGCTTATCTGTCAGAACTAAATCACAGGGTGATTGTACAAAATAATTCAGGAAAGCCAAAGAAATTATCCCTGTACAAACTATTTCCAAACATTTGGGTAATCTTTCCTGCTTTCAGATTACTTCTCATGAGTCTGCTACATCCCTTAACCACAAAAACATTCCGCATTCTACTTCAAAATAAACTGCTGGAGCCCAGGAACACATATAGGTTGTCCTTGACTTACGAACATAACCCGGTCCAAAATTTCCATTGCTAATGCTAAGCAAGGCAGTAGTTAAGTGACCTTTATGACACAGTTGATAAGCAAACCTCTGCAGTTGTTAATTGAGCAAACCTTGTTTTTGAGCAAACCTCGTTTCCACCATTGACTTTGCTTGTTTGCTTATGAGGGTTACAAATGATGATCACATGTGACCCTGGCACGGTGCAATATCATAGATACCAGTTGCCAAGCACCCTAATTTTGATCATGTGACCATGGAGGTGTTTCAACTGACCTAAGTATGACTGCATTCCCACTCACGCTAGTAAATACTATTGCTAAATTTGCAAATTATACAACAGAGGTGGGACTTATCTTGGGAGGGGGGATGAGCCTGCCTATTGAGATGAGGTGGACTGTGGAGACAATAACTTGGTCCTCAACACCAATAAGACCAAGGAGCTTATAGTGGATTATAAAAGGAACAGATTAGACATCCACCCCTTGCTTATCAATGGAGACCAAGTGGGGCAAATGGCCAATTTTATGCTTTCTGGGTGTTACCCTAAAAGAGGACCTTGACCTGGGGTGCCCACATTGCAGCCCTGGTCAAAAGGTCCCAGCAGAGATTTTACTACTGGGACTTCTCAGAAAACAACTGAACGAAAAACTGTTGGTGACCTTCTACCGCTGCACCACAGAGAGCATTTTAACATACTGCACCTCTGTATGGTTTGCCAATTGCACAGTGGCAGNAGCTCCCGCTGCCTTAAGAAAGTTCAAAACATTCTCAAAGATCCATCTCATCCTGGGAACCCTTTTTTGAACTATTATCATCTGGCAGGCTAAAAACAAGGACAAATAGGCCAAAAACAGGTTCTATCCCAAGGCAGTAGCTCCTTTGAATTCTGCTGTATAGTGCAGTGTTGGTGTGGTGTTGGGGATTTCCAGTTCATTGTGTGAAGGATGAAGGACATGTGTTTGTGTTTATTTTCATGGTCATGATGTGCACTGAAGATGGTATTTGATTTCATTGGAGAGGTGCAATGACAATAAAAAAAGTAAAGTAGGTATGAAAATTAGTCATGACACTTTTTTCATGTTTTGCTTCTCATCCAAGAAACTTCTTCAGTTCAGTTGAGAACTGAACGGAATAGAAATAGAACTTAATAGAAAATCTCAATAAACAATTAGCAAGAGGAATAATAAAATATAGGGAGTCCTCAAGTTATAATGTAATGGAGCATGACAATTACATTAGTAACTCAAGGATTTGTTGGAGTGAATCACATAAAAGGAGTGTGAAAACTCCCTGCTTTCGCCCATGCATTCAATAATCAAATGCACCGGTCATTTAAGTGCATATGAAATACTCAGGATGGGAAAGGCCATGGGGGGGCTAGTGATGGAACAGGTCACCTGTTTAAGACCACCCAAGGCCTCCCCCAATCCACGAAGATGCCTCATGTTCTCCACAATTGCTTCCCTCTCCCATTCTGCCACACCGGATCAGGTCACTTACCCTGCAACGATCTAGTGAGCTGTCTCCTCTAAAGCCTCTCTACCGTGCAAGATCACAGAACTTCCAGTATTGATGCGCAAAACGTTTGCATGCCAATGGGACGCTTTCAGGCAGCGTGAAGCATCCCATCGGCTTGCCAACAGTTTGGGTGCCAAGACTGGAAGCTTCTGGGGGCCATGATCTCGTGTGACTTCAGGTACTCTTTCTCTGCAAAAGTGAGTGAGTGCTTGAAGCCACGCAAGATCACAGCCCCTAGAAGCTTCCAGTCTTGGCACCCAAACTGTTGGCAAGCTGATGGGAGGCTTTGGTTCAGCAAAATTGCGCTGCCTCAAAGCGTCCCATCAGCTTGCAAAACACTTTGGTAAGCCTTTGCCAGCAAGAACAGAGCCCGTGAGAGATGTGTTGGCCCTGCTTGGGCTCCATTCTTGCCGGCAAAGGCTTTTTGAAAAGGTTTGCCAAAGCCTATGGGAAGATTACATCCCTGTAGGTTCTGGTTGTCTTTGCAAAAAGCCTTTGTCAGCAAGAAAGGGGTGGGCGTAGGGAACTGCCATAACTCAAGGATTACCTGTAGTTAGAAAGAAGTCCTTTCTACATAATATAAACCTACATATTATATACACACACACTCACAATCTTTCACACACAAATAGCAATTATATGTGAATGAATGTTAGATAAAACTTAGTTACACTGTTTACATATAAAAAGGATGTGTGCTATTGAACTGTCATGCTTGAAAGTATTTATAGTCCAGTAAAATGGTATACAGGAAAGTTTTAGAATAATTGCATTAGCAACGGAAATAATTATCTGCTTAGAGATAAGCCCTTTCTAAATAATGTAAGAGTGCACTATATACACAGAGTCACACAATGTCTCATAACATTTATAGCATAATGTCTGTGGAAGAATGTTAGGTAAACCTTAGTTACACTGTTTACACCTAAAAGGGCTTGTGTACTATTGAATTGCCATGCTTGAAAGTATTTACATATAGTTCCAGTGAAAATGATAAACAGGAAAGTTTTACAGCATTTGCATGTGAACAATTTAATCCATATGAAATTATAATGTAATTTTTTTCCCTTCAAATGTTTTAAGCCCAAAGACTTTGTGATATTTATACAGTAATAATGTAGGATTAATGTAGGTTCAAATTTCAACTCACAATCTTTAAAGCAATTTAGAAAACGTTCAGAAAAACACCAGCGAATCCTTATCTTGCACAGACTTGCAAAATACCTTTAATAGTCTTAAAGATTTCAGATAAACAGAAATCTATGAAATCAAACTGAAACTTCAATTCATCAGGCTGATTTGATCTGCCAGAACTTCCAACACTTTTCATTACTGCATATGCGCGCGAGCGCACACTACACACACTACACAAACACACCACACACACACACACACACACACACACACACACACACACACACCTCTAGAAAGTCCATCAGTCAAATGTAACATTGGAAAGAAATATGAAAATCTCCTACCAGAGCTGGATCAGGGGAAAGAGTGAACCAAAGAGAAAACCAAAACTCTCCTTGCTCCAATTCGGTCCCCCACTAGCTCAAAAATAATAATCAAATAACAATAACAATAACAATAACAATAACAATAACAACAACAACAACAACAACAATAATAATAATAATAATAATAATAATAATAATAATAATAATAATAATAATAATAATAATAATAATAATAATAATAATAATAATAAATAAACCACGCAAGGAATCTATTCAAAGCCTATGAATAACTCTGGGAAAGAAAGCGAAAGAGACCTGGATCAAGCGTGGCAAAGCACCAACGTCGCCGCTTTACCTCAGACGCCCCATTCCAGACCGCGGCTGCAAACGCCGTAGATAAGTAGCAGTCGTCGGAGGCGCCGCTATATTTCGCGCTCGGATTTCGAAGGGGTGGGTGGCCCCGTCGACCTGACCGTCGGGATGGAGGGGGGGGGAGAGAAACGATACTCCGAGGTTACTTCTACTACGGCTTTCTCTGGAAGAACCCACAGTGCCGGAAGGCCCAAGACAACAACCACGACAACGAAAGTGTCAAGTCACGGCTGTAAAACTCGCGGCCTTGGCGCAAACCGGAGACCTCTTTCGCCTCCGCGCAATGCTGCAAGGCAAAAGCAAACCCGGTTGCGCGCAGAGGAGCTTTCAGCGCAGTTTTTCTGCGCTCGCTACAGACCGCCTGCCACGGGGCAGCCCCATGTCACCCACCCACCGGGACTCTTTGCGGAAAGAAGCAAGCGAGCATCCTTCACGGCGTTTCCAAAGGCATCCCCCTCACCTTCGGCTCAGCCCGCCCCACGCGGTTTAAATGGGGATTCCTCACTTCCCTAACCCAACACCACCTTCTCTCCCCTCCGGGTGCATATCCAAGCCAGAGGTTCCCCACCACGGCTTGCGCAGCGGGCGGGTCGGCCGTTCGACTTAAGGTTGTCCCTTCTTTCGGCCTCCAGCCAGCCCGCTTTCTCGCGCGGGGGGGGGGATCAGAGCTCCCTAGACCGAAGAACTTAATCGGGGTGCAGCGACCGGCCAGCCAAGTTGATTACCCGAAGAAGCTGCTCTGTTAGCGCAGCAGCACAGGATGGCGACGGTCAGGATCACCCCGCAGGTGGAAACGGAGCCTCGGAGCAGCCCCCTCATCCTAGAAGAGCAAGGTGGGCGAATCGCAGAGGCGACGAAAGAGCAGCGCCACTTCGGCTTCTCCCGGAAAGTGTCCCCCGCGGGCGCTTCCCGAGCTCTTGAGTTACATTCCCGGCTGGGTGAGCTTCTGGGTCGTTAGGGCGATGATTGGCGGAGGCGAAAGGCCAACCCCGTCTTTTTCCGCCTCTCTCGTCTCTCGAAGAGTCCCCCGGTTGGTTGGGAAAAGGCAGCCGCGGGCTGGAAATCCCGGGCAAAGTAGGGCGAAGGGCGAGAGAAATCGAAAGAGAAAGGTGCTCGGCGTAGCTGCGACCTTTTGCAGCGGGGGATTTTTTTTTTTCCCAACGCCCCCCCACGCCAGTGTTTTGAGAAGAAATGACGCCTCATAATCCTGATTGGAAGAAAGAAGGAACAACACAATATGTTGGTTCCTTTTTAAGGGGCGGTAAGACAGCCTGAAACAGTGCAACCGGCCCTGGAAACTTGAACAACAGGAAGGAAGAAAATATCGAAATAGTTAGAGCGGCGTTTCTCAACCTCAGCCACTTTTGAGGCGTGGACATTTCCGCTTGGAGAATTCCTCGGTCGGGGTGGTGTCCCACACACCATAAAAATTGCTCAAATCTGCATAATCCACGGGGGATGGAGGTGGGTGGGAATCAAACCTTGAAGCACCCAGTAGGGGCTTTTGCAGGGCTTGGATAATGATAATGAAAAGAGAGAAAGAAAAGGGTATGAAGTGACTGGGATCCGTAAGCTGCTGCTCCACCACTTCAGTTTTGAGCGAGAGGGGGGGGTGGGACTGAGGAAAAATAACACCCCAATATAATAGCCCTGCAGGCCGCTTTCAACAGAGCGGGCTGAGAAACCGCTTTTGTTCGATAAATTCTTCTTGGGAAGCGCCATTTAGAAGAGGGGCCTTCAAACTTGGCACCTTTCAGACTTGTGGACTTCAACTCCCAGCCAGCGTTAGCATAGAGTTGAAGTCCACAAGTTTTAAAGTGGCCAAAGTTTGGAGAGCCCTGATTTAGAAGCAGCTCTTAACGAAAAGTGAAGGGAATGATCTTTTTCCACATTTATTATTTCAAGTTGCCTTTAAATCAGTGCAAAACCTGGGACGGTTTGTTTAAAACAATGAAATCGTTGAAATGTCAATTGAAAAGTGACGTCTCAACAGAGACAACGTGAAGTAATCAAGCGTTGACGTTATATCTAAAAAGCTCATAAAAACAATTTTTTGAACCAGTTATTTCTCAGTAAAGATAATTTGAACCTCACTGGGATACCAGGATTGAAAATAATCTGTTTAGTAGCAAACTGCTTCTTGGAGGAAAGGCAGGAGGCGTTCACAGGAAACAAGCCTTCGAAGATCATTGTCACCGATGAAGTTTAATATTGTCTATAAGTATAGTTTACCATATTTAGTATACTTCTAAAAATATAAAAATAGAGAATTCTAATGGTTTAAAAGTCAATTAGATCATTTTTGAACTATGTTCAGAAACAAATTGTTCATTTGTTTTACACAAGAAGATAAGATTTTAAAAATGGGAGAATACTCCCATTCAGTTCAACCCACCTCAAGGAGTAGTTGTTGTGAGCAAACTAGGAGGCTGGACCATTATATGTGCTGCCATGAGTTATACAAATTAAAGGTGAAATATACAGGTAGTCTTCAACTTACAACAGTTCATTTAGTGACAAATTAAAACGGCATTTTAAAAAGTGACTTATGACCTTTTTTCACACTTATGAATCCCCGTGGTCACATGATCAAAATTCAGATGCTTAGCAACTAATGATATATTTATGACAGGTTCAGTGTCCCGGGATCATGTGATCATCTTTTACGACAGATTCACTTAACAACCATGTTATTTACAATTGCAGTGATACACTTAACTATGGCAATCAAGATCATAAAATGTTTTGCTTACCGACAGAAATTTTGGGCTCAGTTTTAAGTCAAGGACTACCTGTAATGAAACCAAAACTATAATACTACAGTATTATAATACAGCGGAATCTTGGGTCACGAATGCTTCTGTTTGCGACCAAATGGGGCGATGACCAAAAAATCCACCCGATTTTTGAATCGGGTTACAATTCAAAAATCGGGAGGCAAACAAAATTGGCATGGAAAAATTCCCTTTCCATGCTGATTTCCCCTTTGGTGCCATTTTTTTTGTTTTTTGTTTGTCCATGCATGTGCANTCCATGCTGATTTCCCCTTTGGTGCCATTTTTTTTTGTTTTTTGTTTGTCCATGCATGTGCAGACGGTCATGCTTCCGGTCATGATCAAATCGGGTTTGATCGTGCTTCTGGTCATAGTCTTGGAACAGATTACGCTCGCAACCCGAAGTTCCACTGTACCCCAATCAAGAAACTTTCAAGCAAGTCAAATAAGCCAAACAACCTCGAAGACCACCCCCATCAACACTGACAATTCAAGGCAGTAGGACAGGGTTGTCAAACGGAATTTCTTTGAGGATTGAATCAGCATTGTAGTTCTTCTCTATGGGCTGGTAGTAGTGGTGGAGGAGACGGGATGGACGCCTCCTGCAGCACCCTGCCAGCCAACATGGGGCACAGGGTCCTCGTATGGCCCCCCACGCCCTGTTTTTGGCCTGGACAGCCTCCTGTAGCACTTAGCTGGCCAAAATGGCATGGGGCCGTGAGAGGCCCCAGTGTCCCGATTTCAGTCTGGACGGCTTTCTGCAACACTTTGCCAGCCAAAACAGGGCACAGGGATTCTTGCACCCCATTTTGGCTGCCAGAGGCACCACAGGCTGGTCTTTTTCTATTTCCAGACTGGCCCCAGAGGCCAGTTTTAAGCACCCCATGGGCTGGATGCAGCCCGCAGGCCTTGAGTTTGACACCCCCGCATTAGGATATAAACTTTTACCTAATTTGGGCAATGAAATGTCTGCAAGAAAGCAACCAAGCTCAGAAATCACCAAGAACCCCTCATTTCAACCATGAGCTAGCAATGTTTTTTATTGATGCTACAGTAATTGAATTAAACCTATAAAGATTTACCATTGCTATCAATAAACTAATTCAGTCATTCACCAGCAAATGAAAAAACCAGAGTTGCTTTTGTACTGCGAGATGGGCAGCCGTATAAATAGTTTAAAATAAATCATCCCATTTGATGAACAAATTACAATAATTACCTAAATATACAATACATTGGATTATAGTTTAACAGGATGGCTCTAACCTAGCATGTCTAAACTTTCAAGCATTTAATGCTCCTTTAAGTAGTCTTGTAATATAATATTCAGAATAAAATTGTTTTCTTGTGAGATGGAACATAAAAATCTAATCGTGAACTCTATATGCACAAGAGGACAAACATTTTACTCCTTATGGAGCTCTTAATATGAGAGAAACTACAAAAACAGCTATTTGCTGCAATGCACAATTACATTAGGAATCAGAATGCTTGTTTACAGAATGCAAAAAAAAAGCCAATATGACATTTTTTCAATGCAACAACCATTTTCCATTTCAGTTCCTCTATAAATCAGTATGTTATTGCAATGCAGTCAAGAGAAAAAAATGAAAGTAAGGATGTTCTTGGATAATCTGTGTTTCAAAAACCCTTGCTGAGAAACCTGGGTGGGTTTAATGCAATAAATCTGGATTCTTTATATTTCTTTAGCCCAGGTGTTAGGCACTATCTCCTCATCTGAACCACTTTTCAGGGTTGTTAAGGAGATTTCTTGAGGCTTTTGTAGGAAGGACAGGATAAAAACACTTTTGTTAGTTGCATCAGTTGGCAGTGTCCAATGGATCTTAGCTGACCTCAGGAAAAAAAGCCAGCAAAGTTGGACCTGACATGAGTACTTGAATGGGAGGCTATTAAGAGAGCCATGGCAGTAAATTATACTGGGTATAATTATTGGAAAAGTTTGGATGGACTGTTTCCCTATTATGGAAAAATTTCCAGTTATAACAATATCATGGGGTGTGAAGTGCAAATCATCAAGACCTGAGCTGAACCTTAAACAAGGCTTTTATAGTAGCAGTAGCTTTATAAAAACAGCATGCACTTATATAGCACTTCACAGTCTCCTCTAAGCAGTTTACAGAGTCAGTGTATTGTCCCCAACAATCTGGGTCCTCATTTTACCCACCTTGGAAGGATGGACGGCTGAGTCAACCTTGAGCCTGGTGAGACTCGAACTGCCAAATTGCAGGCAGCCACCAGTCAGCAGAAGTAGCCTGCAGTACTGCATTCTAACTGCATCACCGTGGCTCTTCATATTCATTTCGACCTCCCTTAATAGTGGTAAATATTTAATTCCACTTGTAATATTTTCAATTTATTTATTTTGCATTTCTTTGTCATTGCACAGATTCAAGGTGCTTCTGTCAGATCAGCCTAAAGTTGTGCGGTTCATTTCACTTGGTGCGAGGTAACTCAAATAATCACAGAAAGATGGATAGGAACATCTTAAAAATGTTTATTTCTGCAAAGTTACAAGTAGTCTTCGACTTAGGACCACACACTTGAGCCCAACATTTTGGTTGTTAAGCAAGACAGTGAAGTGAGTTTTTCCCCCTTTTTACAACTTTTTTTTTTGGCACAGTTCTTAAGTGAAACTCTAAAGTTTCTAAGTCAGTAACATGGTTGTTAAGAGAATCTGGCTTTCTCATTGATTTTGTTTGTCAGAAGATCACAAACAGTGATCACATGATCACACGGCACTGCAATTGTTCATAAACATGAGACAATTGCTAAGCTTCCAAAATTCTGATCACATGACCACAGAGTTGCTGCAATGATAAGAAGTATGAAAAACAGTCATAATTCACTTTTTTTTTCAATTGTAACTTTGGTTGCAAGTCAAGGACTACTTCTATTTACACTCAGGATCAAGGATGGGATTCTACCGGTTCAGCCCAGTTCGGGCGAATCAGTAGCTCCAAGGATCATCTGTGAGCGAACCGGTTTGCTCCGATGATCAGCTGTTGGGCCTGCCCGCCTGCCCCGGCTCCATTCTGACCTTTATTTCCTGGTTTTGAAGCTCAGCTGCTTCACAAGACACAGTGGATTGCCATGCATCAGCTGTTTAACACAAAGGGAGATTGCAGGATTGCAGGAGAAAGTCACATACCCCTGCTCAGGATCACGTCTCAAAGCAAGCACGCCACATCTCACAACAGGTATTTAGACAGATCATACATCATACTAGCAATTCTCTGTGACTCACTAAATTTATCTGTTTATGACACCTTATCTTTTGGTGGCCTTTTTTTCTTAAATTCTTTTCTAACTCCCTCATGGGTGCGCCCAGCAACTCACATAACTTTTTTTTCCTTCTAAGAACTTCTAGCGTCCCCTGGTGGCATTATCACTTCCAGGCAAGTTTTTATTCGGTCATCTTAGGTAACATGTTTTCGAACCTGCTACCCTTGAGTTGACAGAATGGTATGCTAAATAGGGTAGTCTCCATTTTGTGTTCTGAATATGAGACTCTCTTCAGGAGTCAGGTTTAATTGTCTGCAGAACAGTTAAGGCATCATATTCAAAAACTGTCCACCAAAGTGGTTGATTTGAAAGAAATAAGCAAGGTTCAGTTTGGTTAGTCCTTGGATAGAGTCTATCAGACTTGCCAATCTATTACACCACACCTCTATGGTAGACTGAGAATTGTTTGTATAGTTAGTCCTAAACTTAAACAACAGTTTGTTTGGCAATCATTCAAAGTTATAATGGCACTGAAAGAACTGTTTTATGACCAGTCCTCCCACTTAGGACCATTGCAATATCTGCACTATCACGTGATCAAAATTCAGGCACTTGGCAATCTGATGTGTTTAGGAATGTTGCAGCATCTCAGGGTTATGGGATAACCATCTGCAACCTTCCCAGCTGGCATCAGTGAAGGAAGCTGGATCTGCTGAACAACCTCATGATTCACTTAACAACTGTGGTGATTCACTTAGCAACCAGGGCAAAAAAGATTGTAAAATTTGGGCCTGGCGACAGAAATTCTGATCAAGGACTACCCATATATAATTTATGTATAATATAAAATTAATTAAATTAATATAAAATATAAATATAAAAATAAATGTACTGTCAATATTATGTATTCCAGAAGAAAGAACACGTCAAGCACCTATATTTTGATCATGTGATTATGGACATGCTATAATGATTGTTAAAACGAGGACTGGCTGTAAATTACTTTTTTCAGTGTCATTCTGTGAATGAATGTATGTAAGTTGAACATTACTTGTACTGGCACCTTGCTATGAGAATTCTAGTTTATCAAGATGGCCATGTAATCATCCAGTGAGTTTTCTTTCTTTCCCTACAAATAAATAATTTGTAATCTGGAGCAAATAAATAATTTCAACAAAGCCTATCCTCCGTGTAAGGGGAACCTGTTAAAGACACAAGAGCTGGTCCTCTATGAGGAACTTACTATACTTCATATATTTATTATTTACTTCAGAAATATGAACTACTGCTAGAGCCCAGAGCTGGTATTCAGCAGGTTCTGACCAGTTCTGGAGAACCGGTAGTGGAAATTTTGAGTAGTTTGGAGAACCAGCAAATCCCACCTCTGACTGGAGATTTTACAGTATCCTTCCCCTGCCACGCCCACCAAGCCATGCCCACAGAACCAGTAGTAAGAAAATTTGAATCCCACCACTGCTAGAGCCCATTATTAGACCTCAATTGGAAAGCTTTCTTTTATATGTAATTTTTGCTTATACAGATATGGAACGGCTGATTATGATTATTCTTCTGAGGAAGAAAAGTGAGCACACACTCTATACAGTATGCTTAATCGTCCTTTTTTGCGATTACTTCACAGATGAAGAAAATGAGTATCTTTTACATAAGTAGTAGCACTTATTTGAATTGTTCAGGACCTTATTTTTTGTAGGAGGGAACCACATAAATACAACTCAGAACAGGCCAAAGCATGAATTCCAGTAGAGAGAAATTCCATGAAGATCCAATAGCTCGGAAGAGTAAATCTCTGGTCTTGGTGAGCAGCCAGAGGTACACATGTAGACTGGGTGAAACCAAGCTCAATAGCAGTAACTATGAGAGGGATCTTGGAGTCTTCGTGGACAACCAGCTAAATATGAGCCAGCCGTGTGCAGCAGCAGCCAAAAAAGTTAATGCAATCCTAAATTGTATTAACATAGGGATACAATCAATATTAAGGGAAATACTAATCCCACTCTATAAAGCCAAAATAAGTACTATAGTACTATAGTACTATAAAGCCACCTAGAGTACTGCACCCAGTTTTGGTCACCACATTATTCAAAAAAATGTTGAGACTAGAAAAAGTACAAAGAGCAACCAGGATGATTAGGGGACTGGAGATTAAAACATACAACGAAAGGTTGCAGGAACTGGGCTTGGCTAGTCTAGTAAAGAGAAGGACCAGGTGAGACATGATAGCAGTCTTCCAATATTTGAGGCGCTGCCACAGAGAGGAGGGGGTCCAGCTATTTTCTAAAGCTCCTGTAGGCCAGACAAGGAATAATGGATGGAAACTGAACAAGGAGAGATTTAACCTGGAAATGAGAAACTTTCTGACAGAACAATCAACCCATGGAACAGAAGTTGCCCTCGGAAGTTGTGGGAGCGCCATCACTTGAGACTTTCAAGAAGAGATTGGACTGCCATCTGTCAGAAATGGTGTAGGGTCTCCCGCTTGGGCGGGGGGTTGGACTAGATAACCTACAAGGTCCCTTCCAAGTCTGATTATCTGTTATCTGTTATTGAAGCCTAGATTGGATCTTATTCAAGTCCTGTGTGTGACACTGAAAAGGAGAACCCAGTTCTATTTTGCATTATTTATTTTTTTGTTCTGCAGAGCTTCATTTAACTTCCATCCGCAGCACAAACCATGTTATTAGATTTACTGGATTGATAGGGTTGTGATAAGCCTGGTCAGTATAGAGTGGGAGGCAAAAAAAAAATCCTTATTCTTCCTGGGATGACTGAGATGCAATTGCTCCATTCTGTCATTCCTACTAACTGATGCCAGACATTACTGAGGAATTAGACAGAGCTAACAAGGGCAGTCTGGATCTGAAAGATATGAAAATGATGCTATTTCCAAACTACCAAGCTTAGGCAGGTCTCTCCTGTTCGATATTTATCAAAACTCTTGCCTCAACTGGCTACGTGCAGGGTGGATTGAGAAAATGGAAAGAGGTAATAGATAAACTGCTTTATGGGTTTCCTTTGTATTATGATATTTATTATTGTATGTAGTTTAATTCTGTATATATGTTTCAGCCATTGGTCATAAACTTCAAAAATGGCATTTAGGCTTGTGTCTACTAAAGTCATAAAAACAAACTGGATAAATAATATTTTTTTATTCCAAGCAAACTGAGATATTGTGCAAAAAAATAAAGGATATGCAGTAAATTATAGAGCACAGAATCAATTCTGAATTAACCCATTTGTTTGAAACACTGGGTTTATTTAAATTACAACTGATAATGTCTTTTTTAACAACAGTTGCAAATGAATGATCTGATAGAACTGTAGTTTTTACAATTGAAGCCAGTACAACCAGTCATCTAATATCTATATATTGTCCAAATTAAAAGATATTTGCTCATAATTTTAAAGTTAAGCAATACACGACAGTAGGTAATTAAAATTGTATTTTTTGTAGAAATAATTCCAGAAATAAATTCTTCAGCTGATTGTGATTGTATTCTTCCTCCATTTATTGTAACCAATATAGGTATTTCTAAAAAATTTCTGAACCACAACTTAACGGTGTCTTAGTTGCTGCTTATAATATGGAGTCAATATGTGTCATGCAGAGTTAAACAATCCAGATTTTTGATTCAAAGAGAAAGTGCCATCATCCTCTGGAATTTCCTTAAGACTCATTGGAAACAAAAGATTTAAACAAATCATTTAATTTTGGAAAAGTTTTCCCAGACACCCTTGTGAATTTAACACAAAGCCAAGCTTTCTTATTTTACATGAAAATGTATTATTGTATTGATGCCATGAAGGATTTTTATGGAAACCATTATCACCTTTGCACTGATACACTGAAATGAATATCAAATGAATTCAGTCTAATTTAAAAATCAGGATTAGCAGATGCTGCCCAGTACAATAATTATCTAGATATTCTCTAACTTGTTACCAGATGCACTGAGGAAGCCATAAGAGCTTGCTGAAAATGCAAACACAAAATTTAACCTGTTCGCTAAGAAAAAGTTATATAAATGAATTAAAAATGCAAGCCAACAACAATAAATTCTAAGAAAAAAATCAATTGAACTCAGTATAGAACTTAATTTCAAGGAGCTGTGTATACAAAATGGCATTCTAATACATCTCTAAAGTTCCACAGATTGGCCTGTGTTTTTTTTTAAAAAACAGACTGCAAAACAGTTTTCTTGCATTGTACTTCTTTATTCTCTTTTTTTAGTTTTCTTACCTTAAGAACCCCTGGAGGAGAAAGACAGAGAAGGCAAGTACTTTCTCTATTCCAAAGTAATCAGAAGAGATTGAACCCTCCCCAAAGAGAGGCAATCAAAATTATTGTTTTATAAGACATAGATTGTTGACATTAGAAGGCCATGATTTACTGTTGGGCTGGCATGCTTTTTTATGGTACAAGGAAAACACAGGGGGATATTTTAGAAGACAATTATATACGGGAGTCCTTTGTGTTTAAATTGGAAAAGATAACAAAACAATGTTATTTTGAAAATTCCAGTTTGGTTATCGACTATTGAAGCATTTTCCTATCCTATGATTTATAAAAAGAACAAACAGCTTAGAATATGGGGAATTGTTAGATGAAAAGGGGGGACTTAAATCGATGCCAAAACTTAGGAGGAACAAGGTATTAAAGACTGAAATTGGTTCTTCATATGCGCAAATACATTCAAGATATGATTGAAGATCTTTAAAATGAAGATTCTATGATAAAAAATGACTGCATTTAGATAAGATATTGATGGGTTACTGATAGCAAATGATTAAAAAAATTATATGGTTATTTATTGGAATTAACTTAGAAGAAGAAACAAGATTAAAGAAAACTATGATTGGTTTGGGCGGAAAAATTTTGGATAGGGATTGATTTAGAGAAATGGCAAAAATTATGCGTCCTCAAAAATATAAATCGACATGTCACAGCATATAAAGGAAAACTCTATAGATGTTTTAGCAAGTGGCACTTCCCCCCGACAAGAATAGCAAAGAATGTTCAAGAATAAATCTGAAAAATGTTGGAAATGTCATACAGATACCTGGCTCATACGTTATGCATATGTGGTGTACTGTGAGGAGGCCCAGAAGAATATTGGACTAAAATTCAGCATAGTGGTTGGAAAAAATGACAAAGAAAACACATAGACTTGAAACAGAGATTTTTTTATTGGATTTTACTTTACTACACATACAATAAAGAATTGAAACTATTGTATTGTAAATGTATTAACAGCGGGCTAGGATTGTATCTGCTAAACAATTGGTAAGAATGAAGAAAATACCACTACAGGAAGAAATTATTAAGAAAATATCTTTAGAACGTGCATGAGAGAGTAATTAGACAAAATTTGAAATTAGAGAGCAAGAAAGATTAAACAATTTATGAAATTTGGGATCTTTTTTCAATGGCTAGACTGATAAAATAAGATACTAGAATATTAATACGTATATCTATAAAAGAGTTTTTTTTTTAGGCATTAATTTGTTACGATTATTTGAATTGTTATCAGAATAAATTGTTTAAAGTATTGATATCCCATAAAGAATGAAAAGATTAGGTAAATATCAGGGATATGATTGATAATTAAATTGTTATGCATCTAATTGCTAATTGACACTATAAATGAATGCACAAAACTGAACTGATGAACCAACCGACACACCGGAAGAATATATGAGAATAAATGTTTTTATGTTATGTATGTTATGTTTGTTTATAAAAAATTAATAAAATTCTTTAAAAAAAAAAATTATTGTTTTATAAGTCAATGTTTTGCCTACAGAATGATGATTTACCAATTATTTGCCAGAACAAATAACAATTACACGAGCTTTCTCCTTCCTCCCTCCCTCCCTCCCTCCCATCCAACAAGATGCCAATTAAAGCTCAGTATTATACAAAAGGAGACAGTTCACATGATGCTGATAGACAGTTGCTACTGAGCAAATCATCTGTATACATACTCCCTTTTTGAAGTAATCAGAGATTGGAGTTGTACAAAGAGGATAGTACATTCCATACACTTTCAAGAAGATGGCAAATAATTTACAAAAGAAATTAGTTGCATTTTTTCCCATAGACAGGAAACAAATTCATATATTATCATCACCAAATTAAGATTTAACACCAAGAAAAGGGAGATTTGGCATCATGGAAATGTTAGGTAGAAATAGAAAGGATAGGGACGCGTAAAAAAAACATGTTGGTAGGTGAACTGAACTGAATGCAAAATAAATATTTGGGTGAGAACCTAATATACACCTTTCACTTAATTTTGTCATCATGCTTCTCTAGATCTTACATCCAGTATAGTCATGCAAGGGATTCTTATGGTTCTACCAGGTCCTAATAAATTTATTATTTATCTCTCTTCTTTAATAAGTACCCACTTTATATTTAAGACACTGAAAAGAGGCATTTCCTTTTCTCTCAGTTTCTTTTTTTATGCATAAGTTTTTCTTATGATTGACTTTTTATTACTAAATGTAGCTTGAGGTCATTAAGAGCCTCAACATGTTCATGAAGGTTTATAAGTGATGGAATGTATTTGTGTTATTTATTATAAAAATATTGAGTAAAAACCTCAGCCTCTTGAAACAAGGAAGTATTTGCCATTCTTAACACTGTGTAATGTTTTGCACATTCCTGTTCTGTCCACATGTCAGCATTGTGAAATTTTCAGCGTGGTGATACAGAATACTCAGTGAAGCATACCAGCATCACACTGTTTGAAACAAACAATGAAGCAAACATCTGAGAAACCTGAATATAAGGTTCGCTGCCTACAGACACCACTTCCCTTTTCTTTTTCTTTATGCTTCACAAAACCAGATACCATTCTTTAATATCTTTATAATTGATTTCCATTTGAGTTGAAACTCAACAAAAGTCCATTATCTGTTCAAAGTTTTATCAGAATTGGTCAACTTCATTCCAGATGGGAATGTCAAGGTTCTGATTGATGAACTCAACCAAAGCAAGCACCATTGAGACAATCCAATCTCTTCATGCCAAACTTTATTAAGTATATCACTTTGGCATGACTGAAGGCAAAACCAGATCTAGATCTTTCCCGCGCCAAGCTCCATAGTTAAAGTTCACATTCTTACACACACATACACACACACAATTTACTCAGGTCACATTGTTCAATACATTAGCCGGATATTGTTGTGGGAAAGTCCATCTGGCTTTTGTAAACACTTGCTCAAGTGTCCTTGGTTCTCACACAGACATCTTGATGCCTGGGCCATGTCCTATCTCTTGCTCCCTCCCCCATCATTTGTTGGCAAGCTGAGATGTGATAATAATGGCAACAGCAAAATGCCATTGAAGCTTGACAGGGAATTGTACTAGCAAAATGAGTGAGATTCCTCTTACCTTTTTTTTTTATTAAGCTTGTTCCATCTTTTAAAAGTACTCATGTTTCCTAAGCTTCACAAATCCTAGCAGCTAAAAACAATGTCAGGAAAATGTACAGAATCTGATCAAGATTAAATGGCTTCTAAAACTGCAGAGAAATCTGGAAGAAATGAGGGAGAAAACCCAGCTGCTGTGATAAAATACTATATATTTTCTGTATATTGCCCCAAAGTATTTTAGGTGTTTTAACATAATACTATTGTAGCCTTTTTTAAAATTATGTATGTCCTAATTTATCTCTGTAGTAGTAGGAACATTACAGTTAGTACTGTGTCTTATCTGCAGAGTTAAAATGTTGGCTTCTTTGATGGTGGTGGTTGGTTTTTTTAAATTATTTCCAAGCACTTTCTACAGATTATTAATCAAAATGGGTTTAGCTTTTCAATTCTGGAAATGTAAGCAGAACATAAAGTGACTCTCTTGGATTTTTTCGTTTCTTGGGCATTGGGTTAGTAGGAACCAGGATGCTGAATTGGATAGGCCTTTAATCTGATCTAGGACTATTTTTTTATATAATACAATAAATAGTCATGGAGGGAACAATAAATAACCATTGTATTTTACAGAGATGATATTTTATTCTGTGTTCTTTCTGTGAACAGAAAAGAACAATTTGCTTCAAATGTCATGTTCATTCACCCAGCCCTTGTTTTTCAGTTAGTAGTAGTGATTTTAAAAAAATACTGTAGCTTTGTATTATTCCAATGTCTTTTTAATTAAAGGGCAACATAATCCTGATCCATGTTAAAAGCAAGAAACTCTTGGATTAAACTGTTCTATATGTAAATGGTTGACTCCTAGACTTACACTTCTGATTGGCCCAGTAAAGTAAGCAGTGGATTGGT